>WWET01003441.1:74553-86275 GCA_011038615.1 Limnodynastes dumerilii
TCAACAAACATGGACAATAGTATTGAATTTACCATTTGTATCTCTTATCTTTTCAGAGAGTAACAAAACTACTTTGTATTATTTTTTCTTATCCCATACATTGATTTTCACACCATTGTTTAATAACAAACCACAAAATACCTGACATAAATTGAGTAGTTTTTCAAGTCTGTATAATGAAATCATATCTAACAACACATGAGTTTTATATTTAGAGTAACATTCATTTTTTTTATTTTATTTTTCTATGTACATTTGCTGTTTAATGCAGCTGAATGGAATCTATACTGCTGTGTTCAGCTTTGTGTTCACAATGGGGAACAGTACACGTGAGATATGTAGTGCTTGGGACAAGCATCTGCTTTTCTTTCATAGTGATCAATACATTTGTTATTTTTAACTCAGCAGCATCGATTGAAGGGCCCAGGAACATTGACAATCTATTTTGAAGTGTATCATGAATTTTCTTGCTAATTTCTTGCATTAAGTATTAAACAATCTTTTATTTAGAAAATGTTCGGCAAAATCTGACATCGGGAATGACTAAGGAAGGACAAAAGTAAAATGTGCATTATAAGCAAATTCTTACAGTAGCTTTGAAAAAGAAATCTATTATTAAAAAATAATAAATAATACATATATGATTAATAATAAATATAGTTGAGTATTCATGACTTTCATGAAACACCTCACATGATTTTATATATACATGTACTTTGTGTTTGCCAGTTTTGTTTCTATGTTGTATCCAGGATATTTTTACCCTTCAAAGCCTAAGTTAAATTTAGAAAAATACTATAAAATCACATGCAGGGAACTATTACTTTTATCATTGGTTTTCTTTATAAAGTGTTGCAATGCGTCTGTGGTTTGAAGGGAAGTGGCAAAGAAGCTCCACAACTTGCTCTGCAGCCCTTATTCTAACAGTTGAACAATGGGTGACTGCCGAACTGCCCACTCTTTTCTAACAAAATAAAATATAAAATAGCATATATGTTTATGATACACACATGCACGCACACACACACACACACACACACACACACACACACACACCATAAAAAACCATTGCCACTTCCATTTAAATATATCCGTGTGGTGTGGCTGCAGATTCTTGCCTAGGGCTTCAAATTGGTGTCATGTTAGGCATAATCTTACAGATAACATCAGTTATTATTTCAGTGGAGTCTACAATATATGGGCCGGATTCACAGGTTCACAGCTGTCTCTGCACCTAACTCACCGGTTCTGCCCCTCAACCCGACCTCATTTTTAGGAACCTTATGAGACTTAAGAGTGCCATAGGGCTGCCTTAAATAACTGTGCATATTTTCCATCTTAAAAAGGAAAATACAGATAGAGAATCCCCTCCCCCGCCCTTCCTGGCTAATCTAAATCCTTCCTTCCTCCCACTTCTAACTAAAACCTCCCCGATGCTGCATTAGCTCGGCTCCTTCTGCCTAAACTACTCTGTGCTGTCTTTAAAGACCGCACAGTGTCAATCTACATACCTAAATTGTACATAGATTGTGTTAATTAGATACCACGCATGCGTAGTAGCTCATTTCTCAATTCTGATGTACAAGCTTCTTAATTGTGAATACGGCTCTATGGGCCGTATGCAGAGGTGAGTTTTCGAGGGGAGTTGCATGTGTATTTTTAGGATCGGATCAACTGCGCATGGTTTAAGGACTAGTAAGTCCCCGACAGTACATAAAAAACATGGTTCTCTGAATACGGCCCTATGTTCCTAGCTATATGGATACAAAATATATGTGCGTTATTTATATTTATTCATATTTTTTATCAGTAGACAGCTAACACACCAGTATGTGTAAGGAATACAAAGACAAAAGAAGGGGTTTGTGTTGCAGTAAAAGATGATTTATTGAGAGTCAGCAGACAGGGAATAATGCCAGAGAAAAACAATACTGAACTGACAATAATGATCCACAAGATATAACTGAAGCATGGTATCAGAATATGCAGATAAATATGGGGATTCATGGTGTAGCAGAGAATGTCTAGCACTAGACAATCACTGCTAATACTAAAATATCTCTGATCCACTTGCAAGTAGTCTTTTTTATAAATGGTGTACAGTAGAAGATGTTATGCTGAAGTTATGACAACATAAATAGCATATAGGTTTGTATTGTAACGTAAGACATAGGGATAGATTAGCAAAACTGAAAAAAAAGTGGAGATGTTGCCCATAGCAACCAAACAGATTTTAGCTGACATCTAATATGTAATAGGAAAGTGAGAGTTAGAATCTGATTGGTTGCTATAGACAATGGACCGGATCCACACCCCCACACGTTTTCCGTACATGCAGGAGTGTTTAAATCCGCACGAGAGAGGGGAGTGAACTCCCCCTGTCACTCCCCTCTCTCAGTCGTAAACAGTGTAACTCACGCTACCATAAGGCAGCCTTAAGTCACACTTGCGGATCAGTAGTCTGTCTGTTCCTATCCCACACTGTAAAATTTAAATGCTTCCCCCCTTTGCGGTTGCAGGGGAAGCACAGCCCCTTTTAACTTAAAAACTATCGTACAGAACCTAGTTCCATACGATGAAAATGACGTTATTAAATGTAACGTAACATCTGGAGGACGCATGCACCCTCTAGTCCATAGAGCACACTTATGCACTTTGCATGCATGCCTGGGCTTACGTTACTTACTGAGGATCTGGTCCAACATCTCCACTTTCACTTTTTCCGCAGTTTACTAAATCTAGCCCATAATTTTGCATGCAATGGTTGTCAGTAGAGATGAGAGATGACCCCTATGTTTTGGTTTTAGATCTGTATTTATAGGCTTAAGGATAACGCTGGTAATCATCCTCAAGGTTTAAGTTCTCATCATCTTCATCACCCTCATCATAGCACAATATTAGCTCATCCCCCCTGGAATCCAATGTGACAGTCTCTGAATGCGGTATGTGGTAAACTTATAAATCATCAAAGAGTAGTTTATTTTAATGAAACATTAGTTTCTCATCATATTTAGGGTTTAGCCTTTTAGGAGGTAAGTGACAAGGTTCTTCGCTAAATACGCTGTCTGACTGCACGCTGGAGGGTTGGAAGCTTATGTACAGCATTGTTTATTTGTAAAAGGGGCATCCAAATTACCTTTTTTTTTTTCTCCCAGTATTGAAAGTGACTGTCTGAGGTGCTAATTTGTGCATTATTATGCATTTGTCCTTGATATGGGTAAGAAAAAAATGTCATTATTTTCTGCTGTTTACACTAGTGGTAATTACAAATGTGACAAGTGAAGTAATGATGAGTAACTAAGATCCGGATCCTGACTTATGTGCGTTTACGACACAAACAGATGTCTTGCAGTCCAAGCGGAAGGGGAGGGATGTGAGAACTAGAGGTGTGCGGATCTGCACAGAAAGTGAAAACCCAGACCAGGCTGTAAATTTTTCATGTCCCCCCTCGTCCATCTTACGGAGTTTAGGTGGGCGAACGGAATGCGCCATCCTGTCACTAAGTTCTGTACTCCTGGAGAGCCGTTGTGGAACATCTGGCATGCGCATGCAGATATTCAGCCGATTGTTGTAAGCAGTTTGTAGAATTTGGTTGCAGTCCCCACTAAGAAAGCCTGATTTTCGAAATAGGGACATCTATTTTGAATACCCCTTTAGTTTATAAAAAAAAATTCAGAATGGGTGGGCTGATCGGCATACTCACCCATTCTGTTTCGGAAACGCCGCCACCGCTACTGCAGGACCCGGACCATGTGAAAGGTGAGTAACCACTCCAGGATTAGGGTCAGGCTGCGGGGAAGGGAGGGTAAGGGTCAGGCTGCAGGGGAGGGAAGGTTAGGGTTAGGCTGCAGGGGAGGGAGGGTTAGGGTTAGGCTGAAATGTCAGAGAATTCGTTACATACATTTGCAAATATAATAGAAGCCAACAGCCACTTCCAAGGCTTCTCTGTATTGGTGGTCCTAACTCTAAAATTGTTAGAGTCCCAACTTTGGGTCATATATCATGTATTTATCTTTGGATCATATATCAGATCAGGCTGCAGGGAAGGTAGGGTTAGGGTTAGAATTAGGGGAAGGGTTGGGGTAGTTTACAGCCTTACCTTTCGAAGTACTGCGTTTGGTGCTCCGTGGATTGATTTCTATACCTCGTCTAGGCATATGCATTCGAAATCCCAGCCTGTTCGAAACTGCCTGGGAGAAAATGGCCCTTTCGAAATAGGGCCGTTCTTTACGGGGACCCACACCTGTAGAATTCAGCTGTTGTGCGGTGGTCTGGATCCAGGCCTTAACTAAGTCATAACTGATATTCCAATATAATAAATGTGTTTCTGTTATGTCCTTATTGTGATATCTGCTACAAAAGCATGTGCACAAATGCAACAAAATAAAAGTAAATAAAAAATAGAATAAAAATAGAGAAGCCTGAGCCATCACTCATATTTAATACATATTTCATTCACATAATGTTAAATTGCTAATAGTAAAAGTTGTAAAAGTTGCTCTGCATTGATTTTAAGGTACATCCAAGTAATAGCAGTTTCATCCTAGAGGAGCAGTGTTTTAAAGAAAGTGGTCCTGATTCACAGTTACGTAGTTTTCATCTTACGTACGTTGTTTTGAGAATTGAGCTACTACGCATGTAGTACCATCTATGTACCATTTCTGTGCGCTTACGCAATCTACGCACAGAAATGGTACGTAGATAGTGTAAATAAGCTACTATGCATGCCTAGTAGCTCAATTCTCAAAACAACATACGAAAACTGCGTAACTGTGCATCCGGACCAGTATGTGTTAAAAATCTAAATAGATGGTATAATAAAATAGCAAACATGAAACCTGAGCTGTGAATATTGTGGCATTTATTATTTCAGATCCCTGAACATCCATTAATCACAGATATCCAATCTATTAAGATTTGAGAATCCAGTGCTAGGCCTTTTCTTAGTTTTTGTAAAAAAAAAAAAAAAAAAAAAAATAAAAAAAAAAAAAAAAAAACACAATTAAAAATAAAATTCACATCCAGAATTTAAATATACACAATGGATTTTAAATTGTAAAAATAATCTCAAAGCTCCCAAACATGGAAAACATTATTATAAAAACAATGAATGCAATCAAAAATAGATAAGCTAATATATGACCTTCTATATTTTGCTTGTCTTCTGTCATTGTCTATTAAAATGTCAAAAACATTGTCTCCTTGATAATATAATAGTTCTTTCCAATTTTATACAGGTAAATGCTGTCATTTCTTTTTAATTGTACTGATTCATTCTTCTATTTGTTAACTTCCCTGACATAAATGGATTACATTCACATCTAGTGAATGTTCTCTGACAAAACATAATAAAAAAGACGGCAAACATTAAAATTGCTATAGGAAAATTATTTTTTGAGCACAGCAATACATTCTTACTCACTGTAATGCTTTTAAATGTTCTCTGGAAGAAATTTGCAATAATAGAGGAATATTATTTCTTAGATTAAACTGTGACTGTGACAAAGTGGTAAGATTTTGTGCTAACAATAAGTTCTACATTAAAAAGTTAAAACAAAGCCTTTACCTTGTACTACAAAAATTGTTCAAATAAGCTAAACAGCCCTTATATTTAAATCACCAAATATATGATTACAGAAAGCCAGGGTTTAACTACATTAAAAACACAGAAAAAAATGTGTTTGTAACCAAAGCTACCATTCTAATTGTAAATAAAAAAGTCTTAGTTATCCACATTTGTGAAAATACGATGGGAACTCAAAAATGTTAAGATATGTTTGCCAAAATAATGAGATTCCTTGTAATGGGTCATTTATGCTTTTAAAATAAAGGCACAAAATGATGATGGGTAAAGGGTTATTGCAAATACCTATGAGATAAGGCTAGCTATCATAACATATTATACAGGCAAGAGGGATTCCCAATAACCAATGATAAAAGTGTCAGATATAAAGTGTAGTCAACAGTAACAAAGGAAAATTGTCCCAGCAGACTGGGCTCAGAGGTCCGAATGCAACAGCTTTGTCAATGTGGAGATCCAATAGTGGATTCCCACTGTGACCAGTTTTGTGTACATGCGATGTGAGACCACTCTTATGGACGGGGAGGAAGGGTGGCAGCCAATACTCACCTTATCTTTTCAGTAGCAGGTATCAGCGGTATCTTTCCACCGATATTTGCTGATGGAGAAGTGCAGCAGGCTTCACCTATGTCAGCCAGGTTCATCAACCTTGAGGTAGTTCCGGAAGCATGCAGAAACATGACTTCTGATCCACCTGCTGATATAATATAATGGAACACTCCTTTCATGGGTGGATTGTTTAGTTAAAAAAAATGAACAGGCTTACAGTTTAAAAAAAAATGTACGCACTGCTCTGGATCAGGTTTAAAACAAATAAATATTAGATATACACATTTTCAAATGTATGATAGGCCACCTACCACTTTCAAGGCTTTCCTGCTTGCTAGTCCTAACAATAACAGTTACAAAGCTTCTATAGACCGGCAACCCTGATAACTGTTGGTCATAGACCTGATTCCAAACATTGGACTGGATACAGAATTTGAAAATAAGAGGTAATTAGGTGAGAAGTTACACATGGGCAAAACCATGTTGAATTACAGAGGAGCCAATAATTTAATTTTTTGTTTGCAGTAAGAAAACTCTGCTGTTATTTAGACATGTACTAGGAAACATCTCCTCTCATTTCTAATACTATATGAAACAAATAAATATTTGCCTCCTCTGCAATTCAATATGAATTTGTCCAGGTGTAACTTGCCACCTGATTTCCTCTTATTTTCACATTTAATTTTTTCTAGATCCAGTCCATTGTTAAACACAAATGGTCAATTTATGAGTTAATGCATTAAAGATTTGGATAAACTTCAAAGAAGCAAAAGGACAAAATGCCCCAATACCCTTCTATTAACCAATAGCTAAACTGCAATTCTGTCCGCAAAAGAAAATTCAGAATGAAGGTATATTTTTGACAGACACAATATGTTGACAATCAAATTTGTGATACTGTAATATTTAGACTTCAGAAGAAAAAATAAGATTTCAAAATGTTTAGCAATGCACATTAAAACATTTTTTATAGGAAAGGCAGGCTATAGCTCTGATAAACTTAACAAAGGTATTTATTGGAATATCTGCAGTGCTTTTTTTGTCATAGAACGCACCGGCACCTTTTTTTGACTGACTTTTCAAGTTTTAAAAGTTTTAAAAGTTTAGGTGGCAAAATCATTAAAACGGTGCATGTGGGCTGCTTGTGTGTCGAGTCCAATGCATGCGTACTTCGTCCGCGCTGGTTGTGATGTCACTGTTTGGCTTGCAACGCTGCTTGGCTTTCTAATTGGTAGTGTGATCGTGGGTGAGTTGATGTGAGTTCTGGCATCTTTTTTTCTTACAAAAAAGCACTGAATATCTGTATGTGTTATTATCCATATATTGTAATGCAGGGGTTTTAGATATATATATATGCTGAAAACACACACTAAACAGGGGATCAGACTAGTGGCAGAGGGTTCAAATACTACATGTATAGAGGGAGGAGGGCTATGATGACTGTCTTACCCCCAAACCAAATATAGGTTGATATTTTGTAGCTCTTGACATCTTGACTGTTGATATTTTGTACCTTCTGGCATTTTAAATGTTGATGTAACTTTGTTTTAATTGTCAAGTTAAGAACTAGTAATGTATTAATTTGGCTACATTGGCCCTGGTTCAGAAAATAAGGCATAAAGTTACACCTGGGCAGAACCATATTCATATAAGGGGAGTCATGTTTTATCTGTTATAAACCGTATTAAAAGGTGATGTTTCCCAGTCCAGTCCAAGTCTAAATAACAGTGTAAAAGTGTAGCTGGTCAATATTTGTGTGCAAAAACCAAATGCAAAGTATTCTTCCTGCATGCAAAGAATAGCATTAATTTGATCCCCCCCTGAAATCAACATGGTTTAGCCGAGAAATAACTTTTCTCTCTTATTTTTAATCTCTGAATCAGGGCCATTACATTTATATTATGTAGGTGCAAAATTTCAATTTACTTTCTTGTGGACCCTGGTTTAGGTTTCATAAGAAGAGAACATTTATGGTCAGCTATAAATAAACAATAATGATTATGAAAACAATTAACCATAAAGCAGCATAGAAGTCTGCAATATTCCAACTGTATAAAGCAGAAAAATGAATAGATATGACAGTAAGTCTCCGTTCCGATCTGGAGGCTATGTTTTCAAGCAAAAATATCCTTTAAAGTACTATTGTCTTGTAAACAACTACTTTCAAACAATGAAAGAACTCCTGGTGCCCAACTTTTAACCTGTGTTCCCACAACATAATCTTTTTTCAGTGTAATGAGCTCCCTGCAGACACTATTTGTTTGCCATTGTTATGTGAAATGTCACTAAAATATAATTAGCACTTAATAGCTTGAGGGCTTTACTATTAAACTGCAATAAAAAAATAAGGATATAAGTTGCATTTCATAGTTAATGTTTACTGTAATGAGACAAATTGATGGTTCACATGTTTTAAAACTACAAGACCACAAGAAACTTTGTTTTATTTCCTTGTATCAGTGGCATCCACAGATGCAGGGGAATTCACAAAGCCCCAAGCTCTAGAGGAGTACCTGCACACTCCTAATTACTGCTCCATCACCGTTTACTTGGGGATGGTGCAGACATTTTAAGGTAGGGTCCTGCTGTCAGAAGTTCTTTCCATGGGCCTGATCCAGAGCAACGACCGCAAGCGAGCGTACGACGAGCGTATGCGAAAATTCTGCGAAAAATTCGCAACGCGCATGCCCAGTATGACAGCTTCCGGTCGCCCGAGCGTCATGAGCGAATAGCGGGCGTATTGTGAGCGTATTTTTCGCTCGCGGGGCGTGCGTTCTTTACGATGGTCGGCTGGGCGCCCGTTTTACTACAGGGAGGCGGGGATAGCCATTTAAATTGTACAGTATGGGCGTGCTAAGCCCGTACGCTCAGCGTATTTTCTGCGAATTTTCGTACGGCCGACGGGCGTCCCCAGTGTAGGGTATAGCCGCCGTAAGCAGGGACTTTACTATGGGAGTGTTAGGGGCGTGTATGTTGATACGCCCGAGCGAACGTTCGCATTCGCCCGTCGTGCGAATTTTCGTAGCGCTGGATCAGGCCCCATGTGAGGGAAGTGGCTTCTCCTCATACACATGGGACCTGCATCAACATCTGCCGCTGCTGTTTACAGAGCTTATATCGCAACTCCAGCAGAGGTCTGATCTCATATTATGTGAGGGGAAAAGAGCAATGAATCTGATGTACCATGAATCTGGAATTTTAGTCAGACAGGATATTGATCGACATGCTATTGTAAAACAAACATAAAGAAGAAAAGAAGTGAAGTGATGACACAAAAGAACAGAAGAGAAGAGATGAGGGCAGGGTTTGGAGCAGAGGAAACTGAACATAACTGGTTGAAAAGGGGTGCGTTACGCAACCCTGGAGCCTATTCTAACTAGAGCCTGCTCTTTACTAGAGCCCCTGATGGTGAGGATAGGCTTAATAGTATAGCCAATTTTCACACCAGCTTAGTGGTCACTGTGGTACTAATCAGCCCGCTAGCTCCTTGTAGTGGAGACGGCACCGTGTAATTGGGAGCACTGATAGCACTATTTAAACCCATTGCCTCCCCCTCAGTGGAGACGGGGGGCCAGATTTACTAAGCTGCGTGTTTGGAAAAGTGGAGATGTTACGCATAGCAACCAATCAGATTTTAGCTGACATTCTCTAGTAAGTGATAGGAAAGTGAGAGCTAAAATCTGATTGGTTGCTATAGACAACATGTCCACTTTTCCATACTCGCAGCTTAGTAAATCTGGCCCAGGGAGTTGTTATTCTCGGAGCGCTACAGTGCCATCAGGGAACCAGGATACCTGTATGCTCCCTTATAGAGGAGAGCTAGTATTTAACTTTTTTCTAAGTGCTGACAGCGCCAATAAGTGAGTGGGCTAAACTGTCAGCCCCATTGCTGTGGGGATAGATATCTGACACCGTTAGCTCCTTTTAAGAGGGTTGTCAAAGCACACAGCGCTGGCAGCGCATTACCAGCACAACGATCCACATGTGTATGGAACTTGGATCTTTAATATTGTGCTGACAGTATATCTTGATAATAGTTACAGTTTTTGAGTTCAAGGCTATGTTTTTCTATTCTTATATCTGCTGGCCCTACACAATATACTGAGCTCTCTTTATATGACTATCTATCTACAATACATAAGTGGAGATTGAATCCACAGAATTAAAGCTCTTAGTGACTTGCAATATTTTAAAAAACTAAGCTGGCCAGGCAAACTACATTGTTTATTGTATGCTTTATAGAACAGCAGACTTTTTTCTTACTTTTTCTATCGACTATATTATTTTTTATATATGTATACATACTACTGTGGGTGCCTATCTGAGAAAACTACTGGCTCTCTTCTTTCTAAATTGATGAATTAGTGTTATTGGTGCACCAATCCCTCAGATAGAAACAGTGGATCCTGGGTGAATTAGAGCTCTATACAGTAGTTTGTAGCCAGCTAATACTGTGACCTGTCAGCAGCATGGGTGTGGAACCGCCCTATTTTGATACTGGTTGGGATATCGATATCAATTGCTTATGCCTTGATGAGGTATAGCAATCGATCCCCTGAGCACCAAACACGGTGCTCCGAAAGGTAATTCTGACACCCTACCCTTCCCCACAGTCTGACCCTAACCCTATCCCTCCCCCTAAGTCTAAAAGTCCCTGGAGAGGTTACTCACCTTTCCAGTGGACCAGTGAAGTGTCGGGTCCTGTGGAAGCGGCGGCGTTTCCTAAAGCATTTCTGAATATTAATTGGTGAGTATGCATTGGCATACTCACCCATTCTTTAAAAAAATTCCAGGGACAGCCGAAAAGGAACTTTCGGCTGTCCCTATTTCACGATACCATACTTCTTGCGGGGACTCCCACTGCAGTAGCACAGCAGCCAGAAGGTCATAAAAGACAGAGGGAGGAAGGGCACGCCCACTATTAGCAGTAGTTGCTAGTAATGAGCATGAGCAGGCCATGCATGGTGCACAGGCCTACAGGGAATGATTTCTAAAGAGGCACTAGGAGAGGACAGCGAAGGCAAGTAGCAAATGAGGTAAGGAAGTCAGGAACTTAAATGTCACCATGATTAGAGTGGCGACATGTAACAGGGAGATAGAATTAAATTTAAGCTGAAAAACAGGAAGGAGGGAGGTAGCTAGACACAACAAGGGTGTAAGAGACAATGCGGAAGAGAAAGTAATGGAGAACCACAAGGTTGGAAAAAATCTGTCAAATTAAATTAAAGGATGGTGAATATGGGGGAGAAGGAGTTGGACTCGATTTATTTTGTTAGGTTTTGCAAAATGAACAAAATGGATCACTTTAAAATACAAATGTACAAATGTATTATATCACAGTATGCTGAGTTACAATATCAATAACATGACAATTTCTTCATGAGCTTCATTGTGTTCTTGTTAATGAATATACACTGTCACGTTCAAGGGGGGTTTGGGATCTGTCCCGGGTGTCAGAGATGGATACAACGGAGATGGCTTGAATTGGAAGTGAGCGGGTTTAATGAAGGACGGGTGCATACAGGAAATAAATAACAGTCTATGAATCAGGAGGTGCAGGGGAACCAAGGGGATTGGATGTGCACTGGGATA
>WWET01003441.1:93593-109316 GCA_011038615.1 Limnodynastes dumerilii
AGTCTTTGAGTCAGGGGAGCCAAGGGGACTGGAGGTGCAATGGAGAGGATTAAAGTCTGTGAGCAGGGGTACACACTGGTAGGCGTGAGATGGTGGGAGCAGGAGACTACGACTGGCGTAGTTGAAAGTCCAGGTAGAGATGACTGTAGAATGGTGGATATGTAGACAAGGTGAATCCGGGTTGAAGAATCTGTAGAATTGGTGGTTGAGATGAACAAGATGATCCGGGTTGTAGATGCTGTAGAATTATGGCTGGATAGCAATGGATGACTGGACCAGGACTGGATGACTGGACCAGGACTGGATGACTGGATCAGGACTGGATGACTGGACCAGGACTGGATTAGGCAGGACTGGATCAGGCAGGGCTGGATCAGGCAGGGCTGGATCAGGCAGGACTGGATCAAGCAGGAGCACGATGCGGGAGTACCAGGCACCTAGAGGACCTAGTTGTTCTGGCAACGTTGGAACAGTGTGCAGGGTTTAAATAGTGCGCCCTGCGCACTGATTGGCTGGAGGACCGGAGGACACTGGGCTCATTGGAGAAGCGCTGTCATGTGACCAGTCCAAGATGGCCGCGCCCATGGATCAGAGCACCACCGCGCTTGCCGCCAGAATCCCACGTGGAGAACGCCGCGTCCAGACTGGTGAGTATGCCTGAGGCTGTCACTGTTTCAGTGACAGTCTCCGACGGCTGCGAGGACCCGTGCGCCGGCAGAATGGTACAGACAGGGAACCAGGGCACAGGTAAGTGCGGCGTCTGCCGCGGTTTGTGATATACATGTCAAATACACACACACACACACACACACGCATGCAGCAAGAAAGAACAAGGAGTTTAATAAGATGATTAATGAATACATTTTTAGCAAGTGTATTACAAGGTACTGGTAGTCATCTGATTAAGCTTCTCTACTATGGATTTATTGGTTAAGTACAACCTAACTTGATGTCACAGTCTTTAGTAGCTGAATAGACATCCATTTGTATGTCCATTTTAGAGATTTTACAGATAATGGGCCTGATCTTAACTTCCGCTGATGCGCTGTGCATACTAACGTGTATCGGCATGTACTCCCCCGACACTCCCCCTTTGGCCGGCGTAATTACACACTGTTATGCCGGCTGAAAGCTACCCTAACAGTGTGAAATTACCCCGGCCACAGGAGTGTAACTGCCCAAACCCGCCCTCCCGACCTCATTAGCTTACCTCCCCCTGCCTTCCTTGCCTAACTGTTGCATAGTTACTGCGAGGAACGCCCCCTCGCCATAACTACGCAACAGTTAGGGATGCCCGATCCTGAGGAACGGGTTTCCCTAACTATGCCGGGCAACATCTGCCTGGCACATGCGCAGATCGGCAGAAATGCTGATCCTACGCATCCGCCCTCCGTAAATACGGCGGGCGGCGTAGTTCAGGATCAACCCCAATCAGCATATTTCTGTGTCACAATAACAAATGACATCCACATTTGCCAAAATACATTTTATAGTATTTGGTTTTCATCCAGTTGTTCGTTGCTGCTGTAGATGCTAGTGTACTCTTCAGGGTTAGTAGGAACATGGTAGACTAAACTTAGGACATGTCATAGGGACATCCTAAAGCTCTAGTAATAAACTTTAAGCTGCATGAAATTAACTCACTCCTTATGTATCTCTGATGTATCAGTGCATGCTAGATTGAATTTATACAGAATATACTACTAAATAATGATAGATGTATACTGGGGTGTAGAAATGAAAATTTTCATGGGAGGCAAAAAAGGTCAAGGACTACTATATAAATCATCCAGAGGCCAAAATTATTCGTGCTCTCTGTTGCATTGTCATTAAACTTATAAGAACAGTCAGTGGGAAGTACTGCTTCTCAGTCTCCTGTGTCTGCTTATTCTTACTGCAAATTGAGATAGCACTAAGCACACTTAGGGGAGTGCTTAGAAGGTACGCTAGCGTAAATACGCTACACTAGGAAACGTATTAGAAGCGTAGCTCTGAATCTGGCCCTATATTCATTAACTTATCTTACTCACTGTGTACCGTATTCAGAATTAAGAGTGTTTTCCGTGCATTCGTAATAGATCCGTACATTCATTCAAAATAAGTACGTTTTGCAAAATGAATACATTTCAGAACACTTCCGTCTTGTGAAAGCAACCTTATCATTAGCGTGCGTATATGTGACGGAAGTTAAATGTTCGCATATATATCCGCACGTTTTTTGCATTACCACGCCTATTTTTTGCTATTTACATTCCGATTGACGCCTACTAATTAATAATCCGTCCGATCTTTTATGTTCGTACGGATTTTTTGACGTGCGTTAATTACTTACGCATCTTTCCAATTACGCTTCGTATCTCCATGGTCTGCACATGCGCCCTGAATAGAAATCACTCCACTTACGCATTTTGCGTGCGTAAGTTACCAGATTTTCTTAATTCTGATTCTGATCCTGTATAATTAAGTTTTTATAAATAGTAGAAGGAAAGATGACTTGACATGACTAGTGCAAAAAGCTGTATAAAAAATTTATAAAATGTAAAACATCCTTATTTAACATACATTAAAATTAAGGTTGAGAAGTAAAATCCATTACAACTGAGTGAAATATTAAATATTAATATTATTAATTTATAGTGTGAAAAAATTTAATTTTCAAACTTTATTAAATTTTTTTCTATATCTTAACATCCTTTACTCCCCCTCTTTACATCTATCTCCATATATTGGCCAGCTCTACTCTACACGTCTCTAATTATCAGATATGAACTTTTTTTTCTAACTAAAATGATTTAATATCCTCAAATGGTGGCCACAATATAAAATCTCATGGATCACACAATTCTCTTCTATATCTTTCTCTTCTACTGTAAGTGATGGATCTCCATATCTTGGTCCTCCATCACACTTCTCATACAAATCATTTCCATTCACAACACTATAGAAATCTGTCTGACCTAAAACCCATTACCTGTGTATCATCACTTATTTAAAAACCCAAAATTGTTGAATTGTCTGCAAGAAACTAACCACTGCTTATGACCTCTAAATTTTTGCAATAACAGAAACATGGCTGACTGTATAATATCTGCTGCACTTTCTATGGTGGACTGGGAGGTGGGGTTAAACTACTGCGGTCTGGATCTTCAATCTATTCTCTCTGTGTGTTGCGTTGCTCTATTCCCCTCTCCCCCAAGTAAATATTGCCAAAAACATCTCCCTCATTTCTTATTCTCTGACATCTAGATGAGTTTAACATCTCCATTAACAATCTTTCTTCTCCTGAAGCCCCGTCATGGAATGCAATAAACTTTTTAAACTTAATAAATGAAATAACCATAATGAATTCAAATCAGAATACATTGCGGAAAATATACACAATAAGCATTTATTAGCTTCACCAGAACTTAATTTTAAACTTAATTTCTTTCTATACTAAAATTACCCTGATTTCTCCTACTAAAGCTGGCCACACACACTAAAGCATTATAGGCCCAATACTCCAATTTTGTAGCACATAGTGCCGATTTCTACAGAAAATAAACGATAATCGTCCCTCAGATGCAAGTTACAGATAATGACATATTTTGGGATTCCCAATTGATTATGGTTTTTCGGGTCTGAATTCACGCTGTGTGTGGGCATTTCAGATAAATGTTGAATATTTTCACAGATTTTTTCTTATGATGCAAAACACTTTTGTGGCGTTAATGTTATGTTAATCTACAAATCTTGTAACATCAGCTTCCTGTGTATTACAAGGGATACACGTTCAGCTGACCTTGTTTTGAAAGTGACAACATGTACAATGGACATGAAAAGACTGAATTTCCTTTAATTTTCACTTTATGCAGACAACATTTACAGACTTTGGATATTTCTACAAATTTTCTTTAGTTTTCACTTCATGTAGAGAAATGCAGAGCCGCCAAGAGGGGGCGGAGGGGGTACTAATTACCCGGGCCCAGACCTACCAGGGGGCCTGGCCCAGGTCTGCACTGGTACAATTTTTTATTATGATTTTTTTTTCCTCTTTTTTATTTTAATTTTTTAATAGAGAATGCAGGCAGGGGGGAGCAGGGCTGTAACTGAGCACAAGGAGGGGGTGGGCGCAACTGAGCTGGAGCACTCCTATCCCTGTAATCACAGCCTGCAGTCACGGCTGTCACCTTCCCTGCTAGCTCCGCACTGAAGATTTTTTCCAAAGTTTTCCCCTGGTGCCTAACAATTAGCGACAGCGCTATCTGGTTGATCCTGCCAATAAGTATATGCTTGTCTCAAAGATTAAGCCATGCACGTGTCAGTACATACGGACGGTACAATGAAACTGCAAATGGCTTATTAAATCAGTGAGGTGATGTCATTGTGCTACTCCCTCATTGGCTTCTGCTACTATTCACCACCCCCACTTCCTTCACTTCCTCTCAGTTAACCTCAGGACAGCTCTGCAAAGCCTGCTGAAAGGTAAGTGTGTGATTATTACACATTTATGTTGTGTGTGTGTGATTGTAGTGTATGTATGTTATGTCTGTGAGTGTAATGCATGTATGTATGCTTGTATGTATGTATGTATGTATGTATGTATGTATGTATGTTGTGTGTGTGTAATGCATGTGTGTGTGTGTGTGTGTGTGTGAGTGTAGTGCATGCATGTATGTTTTGGCTGTGTGTGGTATACAAGATGTGTGTGTTTGTGTATATATGTATTTAGAAAAATGTATGTGTGTGTTATATATAAATATATATATCTACACAAATAGAAAAATCGATATAATGGCGCTATTTTACCCAATAACTCAAAAAATTAAATAATGCAAAGTGAATAATAATAGTGACGTGTATTAAAGTCCCAATAGTTGTTTCAATCAACAATAGCCCTATTGATCGGGGGCTGCCTTCCCAGTATAAGTCCGTTGGTTCCCATGGAAAAATAGATCAGGAGAAAGTGCAATAACCAGGCTGCGACAGTTTAATTTAATTTCATTAATAAAGTGCTCGTGCTTCAAATCCAAGTGAATATAAAAACAAGATATAAGCGTACCAGAATCCTGATTTGTGAGAGCTTGTTCAAAGGTATCTTTGACTGCAGGTTACTTTTACATCCAGGTCCTTCTCAGGGTAAATAGCTCAGTAAAAAAGAGAAGTATATAGGAGCAACATAGTGTAGTATTTTTAACACACCAAAAATTTATGATAAAGTAAATAAAATATGCGTACATAAAATCAATAAAATACAAGCATATATGAGAACAATGTCTCAATATAAATACCACTCAGGCAGAACAGCAACCTCCTATGCGTTTCGTCCCAGGGATTTTAACCTTTGGACTTCATCAGGGAGAATCAACTAAATATATCTACACACACATCTTGTATACCACACACAGACAAAACATACATGCATGCACTACACTCACATAACATATGCATGCATTACACTCACAGACATAACATATACATACATACATACATACATACATACATACATACATACAACAGTACTATGGTTAATCATCAAAGCTAGCACACCATTATTTGCAAAACTTCAAAACAGTTTTTATTACATAAGCGTTCCCATCAGATAAAAACACACAATTCAATTTAACAAGGCAATAGTGTTCAATACAAAGTATTCATAATACATCACCAACTGGTTCACTAAATGACTCATCACAACATAACCAACATAACCAACTGTATAACTACCTGCATTAAATTCAGGCATCTAATTCAGGCATCTAATACTGGAGAATAATAAACAAAATACCTTCCTATTGCGCTGATTTTAACATGACGGGGGTCATTAGCAATACCCCCTATGCCAGGAAGGTTAAATGTTCAGATAAGCTTCATGCTTACACAGCACATAAAATTTAATTAAAACAGAGTCCCAAGGAACATCCCAGAATATCACACTTGTGTAATGTCTTACATGAATTGTGTGTTTTCACAATATATATATTATATTAAGAAGAAAGAGAAAGAAGGGTGAGGAGCAGAAAAGAGGTGAGTGACCCCATATTTGAGACAATTCACAATCAATTATCAAACGTCTGTATCAGAAAATTCCATCCCCCATCTATACTGTTTTATCCCTTTATATCTGTGGTAACTGTACCTGTGCTGAAACTTTCCATGTTTGGTTCCCAAAAACAGACAATCCACCATCAACCAATAAAGAGATCACAATAGAATTCCCAATAGGTTACAGCGTCCACAGGAAATTATTTTTTACACCCTTCCTGTTTCAGATAGCTGCCTTCAAAAGTGCTGTCAACTACCCTCTGCAGTGGCTTTTATTTAGATCATCTGGACATATCTGACCCAAAAGTTCAGATTATCACATGGTGTGTGTGTAAACGATTTTTTTATAGGATGATAGAACTGAAGAAAAATCACACACTTTTTTTTCAAACAATAATCACATAGTCTGTGGCACTGATATCTGAACTCTTCTCTAGAGGAAAAATGTATACAATTGTCAGAAAAATCATGCTGTGATGATAATCACTATAGCGTGTGGCCAGTATGAATAATACAGCACAGTGAGCATTTTTACCCTATGACCTGGCAGATCCATTGTGGGATATATAGCACTTGCTCTTATATATCAAACCCAATTTCCAAGAGATTGTAAACTTGACCTGAATGTGAAAAAGCTTGGGTCTCAATTTAAAAACATTGAGGCCACCGTATGCAGAAAGGCCTTGACGATGGCTGGTGGCTTATCATATAATTGCGCAAATATGTGTAATGGATGTTTCTACGTTTTATGTTACAGATAGAATGCTATAGTCTGTTACTGGTTAATGGCAGTGTTGCTGGGGCATTTTCTTTCCTTTGTTTCTCTGGCTAGCAGATAACCCCCGGCCTTTCATGCACCTGTTTGCATTTACCTATAAATTGATTAAGCAACTTCCAATGTGTATATACTGAATGTGATTGTAAGTGTGAATAGTTTTTGGCTACGTATTTGCATCAACTACTGAAAATAAATAAGCACTGAAAACTGCTTATGGCCATCACCCAAAGCCTATGCCAGACAATTGCAGTCACATTTATCCTCTTGAATGTATCACCAAATGTATGGAAATGCCGCTTATTCATTGTGCTGCATATTGGTTGAAAAAATAAAACCACACACAAATATTGTAAAAGAAACACTGGGTTGAGGGTGCAGATTTATAAACTAAATATAAAACAAAAAACAAAAAACAAAAACAAAACAGGGAAATATATTGTCTGTTACAGACACCTTGCAAAGACAGCATGACTTTGCTATCCTTCTCACCAGTGCAGTGTGCAGATAAACCATCTGACACTTTCGGCGCTCTTCTGCTGAGGTGGTCCTAACTTTAAAGAGTCAGAGTCCCTATATTGGGTCATATATCATTTGATTTTACTTTGAGAGCAACATACACCTAGAGCAGGGGTTGTCAATCTTTTTATACCTACCGCCCATCTTTGTTGATGGTAAAATTTGCTTACTGCCTACTTGTGCCACATTAACCCAACTTAAATTTATCTTTTTTATTTACGCTTTAGGTATGTTTATATATATGTAATTTAAATTTTATGAATCTCTACATCTCCATTGACACAGAGCCTACTAGAGTGGAAGCTCCGGACCAGAGGTGGACCTATCGAGTTGTTGGCCCAGGTACAAAAAATATGCTTTTTGGCCCCCACAGCTTGCATCCCCCCACCACACACACACACACTCAGCAACCCACATTAAAATAATAATCCTCCTAGATCATTTCTATAACTCTATACACTCACTTCTTTCCACACTTCACAAGCTTTTATTGTTTTTTTACCTTTGCTGTTTTCTCCTCTCTTTCTCCCTCTGTCCTCTGCAGCACACTTGCTTTCTGAATGACACGGATGCTGCTGCTGCTATAGCAAGCACAGAGGCTGGATGCAGCGGTTCGGGCAATGTGTATGTGATTAAGAGGGCTTATGGCTCTTTTGTATATGGAAACTTTATTACCCAAACATTGTTTAGAAAGATTAAACAATGTCTGAGTAATAAAGTATACAATTCAATATACACAAGAGCCACAAGCACTAGTCTAACCTCCATAGGGAATATACAATGTCCGCTGTTATAACATTGAACCGGTGGGAGTAGCTGTCAAAAAATTGTTCTTACGAAGTAGAGACAGTTGAAAACTAATTTTCAGCTGTCTCTATTTTGAAAATACAGCCATTTTCATTTTTTGTTGTTGCTATAAATGGGTAAATAAATATAAATGGGTAAGTATGCGAATCTTACCCATTTATTCTTCAGAAACACCTCACAGACCGGAAAGGTGAGAAACACTCTCTGGGGAATTTTAGGGTTAGGCAGCGAGGAAGGCAGTTTTAGGGTTAGGCTGCAGGAAAGGGAGAGTTAGGGTTAAGGTAATGAAAGGGGAGGGTTAGGGTTAGGGTAATGGAAGCACAGTCTTAGGGTCAGGCTGCAGGTAGGGGAGTGTTAGGGTCAGGCTGTTGGTAGGGGAGTGTTAGGGTCAGGCTGTGGGTAGGGGAGTCTTAGGGTCAGGCTGCAGGGAAGGGAGGGTTAGGGTAATGGAAGGGAAGGGTTAGGGTAAGGAGCAGGGTAAGGGTTGGGGTTAAATTCATACTCCAATTCAACCATTCACAACAAAGTCTTCTGTCTTCCATGGATTTACAACTGGCTGAGAGAGAATGGCCCTTTCTTAAAAAGCGGCGACCCACACCCTCCTGAATGCTGTGATCAGAGTAGACCTCCCATGCTGCAAATTGCATCATCAGCCACTACTAGTCGTGACTGCTATCAGGGCCGCCAAACCCCCACCGCTCACATGAAAGCTTGAAATGTCCAGTAGTGGGCAGTAGGGACCAAGCTGACTACCACTGACCTAGAGACACCACTTAAGGCCTCCAAAATAGCTTATGTGAACCAACACCCCCTATCAGGTCCTGACATCCTTCCAAACAGAAAAATCCTTGAAAGTGACTGATGGCTTATCATATATGTGAATATGTGTGCAACTAATGTTTCCCTCTATTTCCAGGAAGTTTAGCAAACATAACTGCATACTTTCCAAGTTATTAGTACAGTATGGAAGTTTAAACTGTTTCTAATAATTTTTCTTATGGTTTCTAACTCCAGTGAATTAGATTTGAGTTAGTTGGTGGATCAAAGAATTTTAATACAGAAATTAACTTTGAATGGCTTATCTAAACCCACATAAATAGCCCACAGAACAATATGCTTAGAGCTGCATTGGATTACATAAAATTTAAACAAGACCCCAGTGGCAAGATCAATGTGATACCTTATGACATATCAGAAAGTATAACAGGGACTTAACAAAAGAATTTAATTGCATTTTGATCTGGATTTTAAGATTTGCCGTCCTGTAATTACAGAAGCATTGTGTAGAGATAACAGTTAGTTGAACTTGAATGTCTCTGAGATAAGAGGATGAACTACAAAAATATATCAGGACTAAGATTTCTTATATTGTGCATCTTATTGCTTTGATTGAGAGTTTATTTATAACTCCAATGAGACTATTCATTTGAACAACTTTATCCAAGAACAGCTGATTATATAAGAATGTGGCTGTTAGCAAAGTTC
The DNA here is from genome assembly GCA_011038615.1 of Limnodynastes dumerilii. Classification (NCBI taxonomy): domain Eukaryota; kingdom Metazoa; phylum Chordata; class Amphibia; order Anura; family Limnodynastidae; genus Limnodynastes; species Limnodynastes dumerilii. The sequence goes on from WWET01003441.1 coordinate 103,204, forward strand.
TGAAGTTTCTCATATATAATTGAAAATAGTTCTTAAACCGTAAAGACACATTCTTTGTGCTGTTTGGTAACAAAGAAATGACACTCAATGTTGATGTTACCACTCCAGTTTCCTCACATGGCATGCAATTAAAGATTGTGGGGCATAAGAAAAGTCCTGGATACTAGAGCTATAGGTGAAATATTAGGTATATATTTAATAGCAGAGGAAAGCTGGAGATGTTGGGCCGTATTCACAGATCCGTTTTCACGTGGAGTTACTGCGTATTTTTAGGATCAGATGAACTGCGCATGTGTAGTAACTTTATTTATGCTGTTTACGTTGAATTTACGCATTAAGGTCCATTAGGCACGTACTTGGGAATCACACTTGGGGACATATGTGTAGAGGGGCGTGGTTGAAATCTGAACGTTCAAAGTTACCTGGGACGGGGCGGGGGGATGCATTTAAATGGGCATTTACGGGCGTGGTTAGATAGATACACACGTTTGTACTTTGAAATAAGGCCGTAACTACACACGTAAACATAAGGGTGCCCTATGGCACTCATAAGTCAACGACAACCCGTCAGTGTGAGGGGAGTGTCCTGACTGTTGCCTTGTTTTTAAATAACAGATCTCTGAATACTGAATACGGTTGATAAATGAAAGCATTAATGTGACTAGTTGCTATGGGCAACATTTTAAGTTTTTCCCCTTTATAAACTTTATTAACTATACCCCTTGATCTGCTACCATACATTACTACTATCAGCTATAGTACTAGTTTCCACTAATCAATTCATACTACTTGAACCTTGATTCCATCCAGTATCAAACACAGGATTTTAAAGGGGGATTTCCAGTGCTTGTAATATAATACATGCATGGTATATAATGGGTCTGGATATGCCACACTATATAACGTACATGTGGGGTATGTTATTGGTCTGAAAATGGCACACACTATAATATATGTGGTGTATATTAGGGTATGGGAATGATGATAGAATCAAAGCATTAGCTCAGAAAAACATGGAGAGCATGTCACATCAAGGAAAAGCCAATATCAAAGCCAAAGGATGGCCCTTCAAAGTACTAGCAGTATATGAAAACCTAATGCATGCAGAAGCTGTTAAATAAATAATAAGTTTATATAATGTATTGCCATTATTGTATCAATATTTTACAAGCAATTAATTATTCCTAATTCATTGTCCAACCACTGTAAATCCCATACCTCAAATATATGTGCAATTCCTAGTCCCATTATACAGCAGTGCCCAGATATGCCTTTCCCCAAAACAGGGAAAAATCTGACATACGTGGCATGAAATTCCATGTATAGTGGGCCCACCTGCTGGAGGGAGGTGAAGAAAACAATAAGAAATTGTTTACTTCGCATTAAATTGTAATCGGGACTCCTGTTAAACGTAATAAATGGAGCCGTCATTCAGTCATACTGACACAGTGTCAGATTTTTGTCTGAAAACATTATTTTACACTTTATAGAAAGCAAAAAAGAATTAGGAAATACAGTGAACACTAAATGTTTAATGCTAAAAGTCAAAGTCTAGCAAAGGTCAAGGGTGTTATATGCAAGTGAGTCTATAGTCTGGTAGGAATGCTGATGGTGTTCCACAGATGGAAATCTAGTGTCCATTATTAGGGCAGGCTGGATTGCATGCAGATTAGTCTGGGTCCTGTAGCAATGCTGATAGAGTAGCATATAGGTGAGACTAGAATCCAGAAAAATGCAGATAAAAATGCATGTAGATAGGAACCTGGGGCTGGATCCAGACCAACACACGTCTTACGGACGTACGTAGTCTTTAGTTACTACAGTGTAGCGGGGAGTGCACACCCTCTGCACTCCCTGCTGAAGGTAGTAAAATCTGGACTACTTACTACTTTACGACTTGGTCGTTAGGGGCCTTCCCCCGTCTCGCTTCCTAAATTAAATGCCTATCTCCGCCTATATGGCGGAGATACGGCACACGTAACAAGCTGGCCGTAATGTTAAGGACACCGGCTGGTACGCTAGCGTAGTTATGATGTGCGCATGTGCACATCATAACTGCCAGGGGAGATAACTGCGTAGGCAGATTGTGTAATTTCCCTGGCGTCCGTAGCCCAGGATCTGGGCCCTGGAGTTTAGTAGCAATCATATTGTATTGCACGCAGATAGCAACAAAGTGGGGACAGCCAAAATAGCACACGAGCCAGGAGAGAATCCAGGGTCTGACACTATACTCAGGGACCTGGGAGGAATTAGAATTTCCCTTGTATACTCCTGACAAATCAGCATTAAGGAGCCTATTCAGTGTGTTAGTGCAGGTTAATCATTATTGCAATTGCAGTATGTGAGGTCTTTTTGGAATTCCAGACTTACAATAAATCTGGCCCTAATTCTGAAATGTCTTACAGAAACCTATCAAATGCCTTTCCCCACTATAAATGTATTGTCACTTGCAAAATATTGTCACTGACTGTGGAATTGAACTTTACCATCACCAAATTGCCTGCTGTTTAGCTATATCCATGAAGGATCCAGAGGAATCGGACTATCCAAGGTTGGCCACCTAGGATTTGACCGTGCCTCAATTATCAATAGACCCACTGGTATTATTATCGCAGCAACTTACAACTTCTGGAAGCGGCTGCCGGTTTTTCCATCTCCCCGCATATACGGCAATTGGCAAGCAACGCGGACACCAGACCTGCTGTTTTTTTTATCAACACAGTACCTGCAATTCCTGGAAGCGGCTACCGACACTAATCTTTCCGTACCTGCGGGTATCGGTGAGCAACGCGGACACCAGGTAAAAAACCTTCCTATTAAGGACTTGCCATATTATTTGAAAGGAGATCCTGTCATCTATCTGTGCACGCGTGCATTGGAATCACATGTGGACATTGAACAACCTTAAAACCACAATAATAAGAATATTCACCTGCCTGTTGAGAAGGGGGCAAGTTCATTTATTGCATATCCACACCTATTAACCACCTTAGTGGAAAGACAGAATCAGATTCCTTTAATGAATAGATATTGGATTATATTTGTATTTGTCAACAGCAGCTGTTTTGTATAGGATATGGGTTCAGTCCTTAGGAATTGAACTTTACCATCACCAAATTGCTTGCTGTTTAGCTATATCCACGAAGGATCCAGAGGAATCGGACTATCCAAGGTTGGCCACCTGGGATTTGACCATGCCTCAATTATCAATAGACCCGCTGGTATTATTATCGCAGCAACTTACAACTTCTGGAAGTGGCTGCCGGTTTTTCCATCTCCCCGCATATACGGGAATCGGCAAGCAACGCAGACACCAGACCTGCTGTTTTTTTTAATCAATAAAGTACCTGCAATTCCTGGAAGCGGCTACCAGCACTAATCTTTCCGTACCTGTGGGTATCGGTGAGCAACGCGGACACCAGGTAAAAAACCTTCCTATTGAAGGACTTGCCATATCATTTGAAGGAGATCCTGTCATCTATCTGTGCACGCGTGCATTGGAATCACATGTGGACATTGAACAACCTTAAAACCACAATAAGAATAAGAATAAGAATATTCACCTGCCCGTTGAGAAGGGGGCAAGTTGATTTATCGCATATCCACACCTATTAACCACCTTAGTGGAAAGACAGAATCAGATACCTTTAATTAATAGATATTGGATTATATTTGTATTTGTCAACAGCAGCTGTTTTGTATAGGATATGGGTTTAGTCCTTTGGTTATTATTAAGAGTGGTTTAACAAATCCCAGTCATCCAATTGGAATATATTGAGGAATATACCATATATTTTTATATATAGCTTTTTATTCATGTTTTATTTGTGTGTTTAATAAATTGTTATACATTTACAGTTTCTATGCCAGTATCTATTGTTTTATTATCTGCCAGAATTGACATTCATTTATAGGATTAATTTATTGTATAATAGCAATTCTTTTATAGCGCTGTCTTTATTTTATTAGTTAGATATTGAATGTAGTAAGATACAGTCATTGTTTCTCCAAATAGGCAACTCAGAATTAGCTCCAAATGAATTAAAATTGGATTATAAGGACATTAATGATATGATTTTGCAAATGAAAGCATTAATTTATTTGCTTTTCTTCAAAATAATGTTGGTTATTAAGTCTTATGTAATATGGAAAGGATAGCAAAGATTTGAATCAGAAATTGGAAGTCATTCCCAAATTTAAAATGATGATTATCAGTTAAAGTGTGTGCCAAGTCTTCAATTTCATTTCCTATGTTTCCTTTTGAATTGAGGTTTGGAAGGCTTATAGCTAAGATGGAATGGAAGAAGAATGGAAGTAGCTAATAGAAGATTTGAGTTGGGATATTAATCTCATAATAATATACAATTTTCCAATTATGGAATAAAGATTCTTAGAAAAAATATGGAAGCTGACAGCTATTTTTGGTAATTGCATGCTGTCATCTCATAAACATATTGATTCATATTTCCTTTTGTTTACCTCAACTTTTCATATAAAAAATTCATAACAAATTACATCCACAACAGTTAGTGAGTTTTAGGCACATACTTAAAATTAACTTGTTACCTAAAAATGAAAGGATATTGTACAAACAACAGGTGCTGTTTGCTTTTTGTTATTTTATTATATTCCTCTGCTGTTAATGAACTACAGCCATTCCTTTTAAAAGAGATATTCAATTTCTATGCTGCAAAGATGGAGAAAGTTTTACATGTTTTACACATTTAACAGCTGCAGTAATAGATGGGAGTCATTGCTCTTTACTTTGATTCCCATATACTACCAATGTTGAATCCTGAATCCCTGGCACCCTACTATGAGTGTGCTACTGCATTCCTGTCCCTCTATTTTCTATGTGAAATCTTGATTAATTCAGCAATTTTAACATTTTCTTCAATTGTATAAGTTCATACAGCTACTTTTGTTCTATCCTTAGTTTCTTACACTCAGCTGAACATGTGCTACCCATGCAAAACCTGACCTCCCAACAGGCTCATTCCAACCAGAGCTAGATCTATGTGATGTTAGCATGGTTTTATACTCTAGTAGTATATTGTCAGTTTAATTACCTCCAAAACCACTGTTCAAAGTGTGTTGGTATACAGTGGTATAGTATAATGATCGTTGTCAGTCCCCGGTTATAAAATCTTTTTTTTCCGAAATTGGGACATCCGAAAGTTCCTTTTCGGATGTCCCTATTTGGAATAGTTGCCAGTTTAGAATTTTTTTTTTAGAATGGGTGAGTATGCCGATCGACATACACACCCATTCTTATTTGGATATACCGCTGCTGCCGATATCCCGCTGCCGCCGCTACTGCCGGGCTTGCAGGGAAAGGTGAGTAACTTCTCCAGGTTCTGGGGGAGGAAAGGTTAGGGTCAGGCTGCAGGGGAGGGAGGGTTAGGGTTAGACTGCGAGAGAGGGAGGGTGAGGGTCAGGCTGCAGGGAAGGGAGAATTGGGGTCAGGCTGCCAGGAAGGGAGGGTTAGTGTTAGGGTAATGAAAGGGGAGGGTTAGGGTTAGAATTAGGGAAAGGAGTAGAGAGACATATGTAATCTAAATCTCAGCCAGCTCGAAACTGGCTGGGAGTAAACAGTCCTATCAAAATAGGGCCGTTCTAAGCGGGGACCCACACCCTGCCCACGTTGTATAAACCCTGCTCCTGCAGACCAATGATTTTAGGAGAAAAATGTGGCTTTGGCACCTGTAGTGTACCTTTCAGAGCCTGCACTACATAGAGTGAATAGTGACAGGAACAGAAGAGGAAAAGAAGGTTAGAGAAGAGGTTGCAGAGAAACTGAATAAAGAGGGTAGGCTGAAGCAAAATAAGAATGGAAGAGTTGTAGAGACACAGGAGCTTGATGGGCCTCAATACTGCACTATAGGTTAAAACTGGCCACATTGGACATAATAAACCCTACTATGGGGTTTTTTATTACTGTGTTTTTTTTTTTAAACCATTTTTTGCAAGTAGTTTGTGTCATATTTCTCTGGGGTACAGTGTGTACTGTATGGTATTCATAGAAAGCAGTTTTTATTGTATGGTGTTCTCTAGGGTGCAGTGTATATATTATGGTGTTCACTAGGATGTAATTTGTATTGTAAAGTGTTCAG
>WWET01003441.1:140228-153915 GCA_011038615.1 Limnodynastes dumerilii
TCTTTAGTGTAGAGAATACTTACCTGCCGCGTGCTCTTGCAGAGTAGGACTCCTCACACTGGAGCTGACGTAATTCCGCCAGCGTCAGTGCACAGACAGATCAGACCGCAGAGGATCCTAGCGGTCTGGTCTAAACAGAAAGAAAGTGCCAGGCGCTAAACAGACCGCAGAGGATCCTAGATAAGTATGGGGGAGTTCTCTGGCTGACCACTGACTGTGCCATTATCGGTACAAGTCGGTACAGCCTTTTCTGCCGGTACAGACTGTTAAAAAACGGTACTGTACCGTCTAAATCGGTACAGTTGGAGGGTATGAATACATATATGAAACAAAAAACAAAGAAAGGGATGTCTTCTATAAGCGCACTGCTCTATCAGCACCAGGCTGGTAAATGCGCTGGAATCCTATCACAAAATAATTTCTATGCATCTTAGATGTTTTAAATTTACCATGTACTGAATATCCAATAACAGTACAGAAAAGTGCTAGATACATGCTGTCAATAATGAAGCCCCTCTACTTGAACCGAGAGCTGAGCAAATTGCTACGTTGCAGGTGGCAGCTGATGGTGCTGCTCTCCGGTATACTAATGTGTACAGAGGAAAAGGAGCTGTAGCAGAAATACCAAAAGGATAACATCTCCAGCGCAGCTGTCCCTTAGCATGTGTGAATCTGCTTCATTTCTAATACTATTGCATTTGCAATTGCATTTAACATGTTAACCACATATAATATTTTTGATGATACAGGAACCTTGGGCTGTATTCAGACCTAGTTAAGTGCTTGGACTTAGTTACTCCTCGGCTAAACCATGTTGATTTCAGGGGGGAGTCACGTTAATTGTATTCTCTACATGCAGGGATATATCTTTGAATTGCTTACTGCACACAGATACTGACCAGCGTTACCATCACACTGTTTTTTAGACTTGATATAGGAAACATCACCTCTAAACTCTAATACTGTTTGCATTAGATGAAATAAGACTCCCCTGCAATCAACATGGTTTAGCCCAGGAGTAACTAAGTTCAAGCACTTAACTAGGCCTGGATCTGGTCCCTTGTGTGTAGCTCCTGCAATGGCATGTGAGGACTGTTTCTTCAGCGGAGCTGCTAATAGGGTGGATTGGATTAAAAGTAAGTGCAGGGGGGATGGTTGCCCCATAGCAACTGCACCCACTATAGTTGCACTCCTGATATCACTCATCCCAGGCACTCTGTTCAGTTCAATAAGCCTAATTTTGAGCCATTTCATTTTTGATTAAATCCCACCAATTATGTGATAGATATTTATGTAATGTAAGAGGTCAAAAATTATTGAAACACTGTCAAACACTGTCTTTTGCATTGTTTGTTGGATTCATTTTTAAAGCTGACCAGTTTTTGTTCTTTCTAACTATTGGGCTGATTCTGACCAATGCACGGCTAAAGTACGTGCATGGGTCCCTCCGTACGATCGCAAGAGTGCATCCAGTCCAGCACTCCCCGCTCAAAGTAGTAAATCTGGACATTTACGTGTCCAGATTCCTACCTTAAATTTTAACGACTAGGTCTCCAGCCTTACGACTGCAGACGTAGCAGTAACAGGATAATTTACATGGCTATCTCCACCTATATGGCTGCGATACGACCATAGTAATTTGTATGCCGGCCGCTTTTTCATACTGTCCAGTGTACGGAACTAAGTTACGTACACCTGCCGGTATGCAAGCATAAATACTTTGTGCGCATGCGCTGCGTGCGTTATTCCCATCCGACGGACCTGAGGATCTACCCCTATGACATAATTCTTTCATATGATTTTTTATATTTAGCTTTTTTTTAATCATAACTAATAAAGATTGTATTATTTTTGACATTATCTATTGATGGGAAAGTGACAAAAAAGTGCCCTTATAGAAGACACACCTTTTTTTTTGCAGTGTGAAGATATAAAGATATGCTACACTATCAGACATATGTCTCAGTCTGAATCAAGCCGAGTTTGAGTTGCTAATTATGACATTGCAGGGACCAGATTTACTAAGTTGCGGGAAAGGAAAAATGGAGATGTTGCCCATAGCAACCAATCAGATTCTATCTGACATTTTCTAGTATGTAATAGGAAAGTGAGTGCCAGAATCTGATTGGTTGCTATGGGTGACATCTCCACTTTTTATTTCCCGCAGTTTAATAAATTTGGCCCCAGGCATTGTAAGTAGGCATCTAAATAAAATGTATGCTGTAGCCTTTATGAAGTATTCTTGCTTTGTTTAGAAAATGTTATTTTAAATGCAAGTGAAAGAAGTGACTCCACAATTCATTTTGGTGCACTATACCCCAAGTATATGTCTACAATTGACATGTTTGAGCCTGAATTCAATGAACTTTTCATGGCCTTAAGGTATATGTATTAAAATGTCAATCCTTAAACTAAGCACCGAAGGGAGGGGTTGGTAAATGCATCCTACAGTATATACTAAATTGTGCCCTTTTTAATACATTGAAAAGATCATCAGGGGTCACTCCTTAATACTTCTGCTAAGCTGCAAAAGGAACATTAAATGCTGGTATACTGAAGCTACGTGTCTTTCATCTTGTATTGTTCAACATTAATGCTTTAGCCATACCTTTACTTTATTCCAAGAGACTTCTGTTAATATGGACATCTGTTTGCTTTGATGTAGTGTTGAATAATTACAATCAAAAGAAATTAAAACTGAGTTTTGGAGTGATGGTTGTTTCAGGTATAATAAATCAATAACCTAATCTAATTATGTTCTATAGAATGATTTTCTGCCTGCCATCCTTCACAGTTGTCAGCCAGCTACTTATATTTCACAAGCACTTCTCGTTGTTATGCAAGAAGAAGGGCCTTCTCTATGGACTGTAGGCCTAGATTTCTAATACTAAGCAATGGAACACTTGTTTTGTTTTAGCAGTGACTGCTCGCTATTAGCTTTTGCTTTCTGCAGTCTGTGTTCCCTTGGGCTCTCCTGTTCCTAAGCTGCAGATCTATTTTTCATTCTGCTCTCTTTGATCCATCTGCTTGCAATATTCTAGTGTATCCTGAATCAGAAGCATGCTTTACATCTGCACAGCTACCAGATACTCACGTTTCACCTGTGTTCCACCTGCAGCATTTCATTGTATCCTGAATCATCAGTGTGTATTACCATATGCACAGGTGCTGGATAATCTTCTATACCAACTGCATTCCATCTGCCTTTAGTTTCCACTGTTTGTATACTATGGCTACAGGTATCCTTTCAGATATACTATGTATAGTTTCCCTTGTGTCTATTGTGTTTTTCTGTGATAACTCAATATAAACACTGAGACCTGTTCCATTTCATATAAAGTGTGATGACACATTTATATATAGGAAACAAAGATCCTTTATCATATTCTTTTTACAAAATTTTTAATACTTTATTTTACATTTTAGAAAGTTTGCTAGATTGAGGTCGGAGTAATCTAGCTTAGGCCCACAAAATGTGTCATTGCATTAAAATACCATAAATGAAGGGGGTATCATCTCCAGGTCTGTCAGTTGGGGGTGGTGGAATAGGGTCAGTTGTGGAGTTCACAGTTGCTCATCTTCTGCCCTAGCTGCCTCTTAGAGTCTTGTCGCCTGTGTGAAATAAGATGTAGATGACGAGGAATAAAAACTCTATTATTTTAGTTTACTGGCTTAATATCCATTCTATTGGTTTCCATTAAGATTCAGTTTGAAGAGAGGCAATTTCAAAATAATTAATATAATTGTCAGTTTCACTTGACTTCACCACTGTTGGTCAAGCGCAGTCCTCTGGAATTCTTATTAGTTCATGTTGTCTAGGTCTCATTGTTTTTATTTTTTTATTTTTGTACATTTCTAAAATGTTCATGAGTTGTAGACATCAAGGGCTGACTCAAGACTTCCTTGTGGGAGAGAGGACATTCCCTTTGCTTGCAAGTGTTATGCTACTTGAGCCCCACCATAATACTTCCTCACTCTCCTCACTCCAAAAATAGGACAGCATCTGGATGGAGAGTACTTAGCAAGCCCTTTCTGTACTATTTACATGGCATCCCTCCCAATAGCGTAACCAACATCCAAAAACCATTGTAAAACATTTGCATTGCGGAAGTCTGAATCCGGCCTAAAGTGCTGAGTGCTGTCTAACTATCCAGCCACTGATGGCTTAGCTGTATCAATATTGGCATGATTTGTCCTGGTTGTCCCTTGGGCACAATTTTGTGATGTCATGCTAGAAATATGCATTCACTTAAGTGTGCTCAGTGTGATGCAGCTGCTCCAGTACTTTTTGAACTTGTGTATACTTATTGTCTGCCTGGCTCTTAAAGGAACCAAACTGAGGAATATGGAGTTTTAAGTCACTGACTTATTTTATAAAAGCTTATTTTAGCAATACTCATAATTACGTTGCTCAGATGGGCGATGCACATTTGTTTAATTTTTATGATAGCAGGGTATTCCATGGGCTAGCATAAATCTACTTGGCACTTGGCCTTCATTGTGTCAAGGGAAAACTATGTTACATAATGCATTAGTGTATTCTTAAATCTTCATGTCATTGTGTAAAGTTTTATTTCATATAAAACAAGATAATAAAAAGTTAATATTATTTGCACAGGCCAAGCTCACATCAAGCAAGGATTCTTAAAAGAAATAGAAGAGATAAAGAAAAGAATCAGAAGGAAATAAATAAAGAGTCCGTTCATCAGCAGGAGCTGGCAATTTCAGTAAGCAGCAAGGAGCCTTCCATTGCAAAGGCTTATCCAGCCTTCCAGCAATTAGGAAAAGGTATGTAATGGTTTATCTATGTTGTGTTTATATTAGGTATGCAATACGTTTTCTCCTGATAAACACTTATAATTAGAAAGAAGATTTGTATGCGGGTTAGCTACTTGGGATTTTATGCACAAAGTATATGGTCATACAGAATTGAAACTATAATGGATAGTGTTTTCATGGTTCTGTTGCATACAATATTTAGACCCTGTCTCTGGAGCATACACCGCATGTGTAGCATTCCAATATATCCAATCCAATGGTACAAAGTTTCCAAATATCCAAATTTCAAAGTCTGGGTGCGTTACAGTTCATTGCCTTTAGTGATGCAAGTCTAATAGTTCTTGCAGAGAACATTAAAGGTATAATTCCAATCTTATTGTTGTTTTGTTTGCTGGCACCCTCGGTGTCTCCACTTCTTTCTGTTTCGACCACACTTGTCTTTGACACCCGTTCTGAGGATATGCCGGTCCCATGGTCTCTTAGTACCTCGGGGATTTATGTTTTGAAAATAATAAGGAGAACTGCATTATGGTGCAGATATTACTTTATTGGGTACACAAAATTTTAAAAACAGATAATTAAATAGGTAAAGGAGACACCGGGAAGCACCTTGAGAAACAGTGATCAACATTAGAAACGTTTTGGTGGTAGAGGTGATAGTGAAGTACCCATCCCCCATCTAAAGAAGCCTGTCCCCTTCCTTTTAACATGGTTAAGACTAAGGCCCTATTGCTTTTTCTAACTTAACATTAGGATTGTTCATCTGTGGTGATAGGAATTCAGGGTTGAAGGTTCGTGGGTGGGAAACCCTCCTATCCCTTGCAGGGGTGAAGATTACAGTACAGTTTGTTTTATTATATGGAATTTTAATGCTGTTAAAGAAACTTTTAGAATGTTTTTTAAACCAACAACAATAAATGTTTTAAAGAAAAAAAGCTATCCGGAGATTAATTGTTTACCTTAAAATAACCATTCAAGAAGGATCAAGGGTTTAATTTACGCTGTTACATGCAAAAGTACAAGACACCTAATAGGTGAGTACATTACAGAGAACAGGGGTGTTTATGTAGTGATAATATTATATTACAGTGGCGGCTGTGACTTTTTTTTTTTCCATAAAATTCATCTGATGTAAATGAAGGGTATATGATAAGTTTTGATGCAAGACATCTAAAAGAAGGAGAGTGCAACAGTAATATCTCGAAGGAAGGTGCATTAGCATTAGCAATACTATACTATACTCTGGTTCTGGTCATGTTCTATGATTTCAGTGTATGGGAAGAAAAGAGGAGGACAAAGAGGAAATCACAAAGATTGTTGTCATATGCGATTCAAAAAAGAAAAATAGTGTGATTAGGAAATCAGCGTGATATACCGTATATACTCGAGTATAAGCCGACCCGAATATAAGTCGAGGCACCTAATTTTAACTCAAAAACCTGGGAAAACTTATTGACTCGAGTATAAGCTTAGGGTGGGAAATGCAGCAGCTACTGGTAAATTTACAAATAAAAATAGATACCAATAAAATTACATTAATTGTATCATCATGTGTATCCAGCACCCAGTATCCAGTGTCCCCCTCTGTGTGTTCTGCCAGTCAGTCTGCCCCCTCTGTGTGTGTCCTGCCAGTCTCTGCCCCTTCCCTGCCTGGCTGAAACATTGGACTTACCTCATAGTTGCCCCTTAATGCCTGCCTCCATATCTGCCCCTTAATGTCTGCCTCCATATCTGCCCCTTAATGTCTGCCTCCATATCTGCCCCTTAATGTCTGCCTCCATATCTGCCCCTTAATGTCTGCCTCCATATCTGCCCCTTAATGTCTGCCTCCATATCTGCCCCTTAATGTCTGCCTCCATATCTGCCCCTTAATGTCTGCCTCCATATCTGTATCTGCCCCTTAATGCCAGCCTCCATATCTGCCCCTTAATATCAGGCTCCAAATCTGCCCCTTAATGCCTGCCTCCATATCTGCCCTTTAATGTTAGCCTTCATATTTGCCCCTTTATGCCAGCCTCCATATCTGCCCCTAAATGCCAGCCTCCATATCTGCCCCTTAATGCCAGCCTCCATTTATTTATTTTGGAGGCTTACCTTTGATGTCTTCTGCCTTTCCCTCCTTTCCTTTTGCTGTCCCTCTGGCGGTCCCTGCGCCTGTGTCAGGCTCTCCCTGCAGCTGTGCCTCTGTCTCTCTCCCTCGTGCTGTGGGCTGCACAAAGACGTTGCGTGACCTAAGGTCACGTCAACGTCATTGTACAGCGTGCACCGCGTGGGAGACAGCCGGAGGCAGAGCTGCGGGGAAGAGAGCCTGACACAGCCACAGGGACCGCTAGAGGGACAGCAAAGGTAAGTTCAATGTAGCATCCATGTATTTTTTTTTCCTCACTCGAGTATAAGCCGAGAGGGGCTTTTTCAGCATAAAAAATGTTCTAAAAACTCAGCTTATACGGTATATATTCGGTACTTATATTGCGATAAAACGAATGGGTCGTCCTTACTACTAGCGCTCCACTGCTAAGCTGATAATTTCTAGGTTAAAGGGGGGTACACATCCACTCCCCATCTATATCCCCTAGATGGGTACAAAAATCGGCCAAATAGAGATGGAACAATAATCAATATGCAACCCAAAACATCTAGGTGCTAAGTACAAAGTTTGGCAAGAGTTCACTTCCTTCTGGTCACGGTCTTCACGGTCTTTACTGTATTGAAGGTTTTTTAAGTGTTTGATGTGGTTTTCTTGGATGGTAACTCCTTTCCTCTGTTTCTTCTTAGATCCTTATTCGTATTGAGCCAAATGAAGTCTTGTGAAGAGAATGAAACAATTATCTCATGCAATACCATCATCCACAAAGTATGATACCATACATAGTTTATGATACCATACACATTATATAGTGCATGATGGTTGGAGGGGGGAGGTATACATTTTGGAGTCTGCCATGTGTGTCTATTTACAATAAGATCCATCCATCCATCCACCAACTTTGGATTGACATTTAGATTCACTCCAAGAAACATTTTTGGTCTTTTTTTATGCTTCAAATGTTTATATTTTAACAGTTGTGTGTATGGAGTGCCTAAGACAAATATATAGTAAAACAAATTCATATAAAATTCTCTATAATATACAAAAAAACATTTTTATAATAGAGAGTATAGGTGCAAAAAACACACCACAACAACAACAACAACAAATACTTCTTTGTAAAAAAAAAACAAAAAAAAAACTATATCCTACATTACCTAGCAAATGGTGTTCTTTTATTGAATTTACTTCTGTAATGCCAAACTCTTTTTGGATCATAAATTAGCTGGTTTGAAGCAATTAAGAAGCAACTATAGTTAGCTATTTAGACAACCAAACTAACCAAAGTTACTGACCAATTAGTTCCTAAGTTATATATTGCTATATACAGAGGGCCAGATTCAGAGTTGTAGCAGATCTGTAAAAATGGATCCGCTATACGGCAGGGTTGCCGACTCTCCCGGAATGTCCGGGAGACTCCCGAAATTCGGGCAGTACTCCCGGTATCCCAGGGGAGCCAGCAAATCTCCCGCAAGTGACTTCAGGCCCGTGGTTTCACTGAAACTACAGCCTCAAGTCCTGCCCCCCTGCCTAGCAACCTCCAACTCCCCCTGCCTAGCAACACTAGTATACTAGTGTTGCTAGGCACAGGAAGGGACTTGATGACGCAATTTGCGGCATCAAGCCCCGTCCCGACCCCAATTTAAAGTTATAATGACTCGATTTGCATAACCCACATCATTAAGCCCCCCCCCGCATGCATCGCTAGCTTCTCTCCAGGATCTCCATCCAAAAGTCGGCAACCATGCTATACGGCCTATACAGAGTTGTGTGTTTTAGTAGTCATGTATATTTGGTAATGATGCACTTAGTCCACATAGTTCATGACCGTAAACTTTTGGATCAAGCATTTTTCTGTTGTATAGACATTCCATATGCTACAACTCTAGATCATGTCCATATGCCTTATGTTTATGGTTATGTGTCAAATTCTTCATCAAACTAATATTGATCCATCTTTAGATATAATTTTATGCTCTTTCCTGCCAACAACAAGCATCAATATACTAACAATCTAGGACTGTGGCACAGCTGAATATATTTGTGTCCTGAAAGTGTGTACTTATTTTGTGTTTTGAGAGATTTATAATAATTGTCCTTTAATTATACTCCTCTGTGTTCTCTGTGGCAATGTACTACTCCTAATATGCTCTTTGTTTAATGATTACGAAGAGCATCTGCAATTGTGACAGTGGCAGACCCAGATGTTCCAAGTATACTAGGTCATTTAAACAGTTTATATTGGTTGTCATGGCATCAATCTAACTTCAGTGCATCTCCGTTGCTTATAATTATCATCAGTGCTAAGAGTGGTGATTTATTCGCTAATAGGATTGCTTTAGAAGCCTGTTTATATGATCATAATTATTATCTATTATTTGTAGGGTACTTAAAAGTACGAAGCACATTTAAAAGTGCATATTTACTTTTTATATTACAGATATAATGCAATCCATATGTGACAGTCCCACACACTACACATTTAAGTAAATACTGTCATTATGGCTTGAAAATCAGGAAAACACATTTTGTAGGACACAGTGTTAGACAATTTGAGATAAGATGCTAAATTTGAAGTGATAATGCTAAAACGAAAACTGATGATGTGTGACAACAAAACTAGCATCTGATTTAAAATATGAACCATTTGGGTCTTATAGAAGGGAGAGATTGCAAAAAATATATATATTTTTTCCTTCATATTATACATATCACCCTGCCTTCTGCAATTTAGTAAACTCGAAGCACTGGAGATATCACTGATTTTTCCAGTGCTGAGCTCAGCTCCTCCAGATCCTGCTGTCTTCATTATTCTGTATAGTGACAGTGGAGTTGCAGGACTGAACAATTAAAGAAGGGCATAACTCTTCTATTGTTCACCAATAGGATCATTATCTCATCATCTTATCTCATCAATCTCTGAGCGAGAGGATCCAAGCTTCTTCAGCTGCACTGTCAGATCTTTTGGGATTAGTAAAGATCTTCACATTGTCAAGATGACTGAGAATCCTAGAAAGCATCAACAATTAATATTACTTAAATAGACAAAATGTCTCCAGTAATGGCCACCTCAGACTGAATAAATATAATAGGCACAAGATACAGTATTTTTAACAGATAATATCTAATCTTCTTTATCTAGGAAGAAGTTACTTGTAGGAGGGGATTTGGTGGATGTCTTGAGGTAGTAATGCTATTTTTAAGGGTACTCAGTCCAAAGTAATTGAAACAGTCAGTCAAAGCATACCTTAGAGAAATTAAATTATCCCATAGAACACACTGTACAGAGAGAACAATTCCAAAAATGTAAGCAGGTCAGGAAAGAGGTACAATGGAAATAAGTATAGAATTACTTAATTTCTACAACTGATGATGACATGTCAACATACACAATTAATGATTCATGATCTCCAGAAAGGAAATACCAATATCCTGAAACACAACAGACAGCTTTAGAGCCAATTGTTTAGAAATGTAGATCAAGGAGGTGGAAAGAATAGCTCAGATAACAAAAAGAAAGATGACACAAGGGAAGAGCCCTGTCAGAGTTTATAGTTGAAAAAGATATGCAGACAAGCAATGGTAAAACACTGGTGTGTGTCAGCATTTGGGAAGTAGGAATGGCTGAGGAGATAAGTTGTTAAGCTTTGGAGATAAAATGGAATTTTAGACATGTCTCACGTTGTCTGATTTAAAATTTGATTTATTTTAGTCTCTAGTCTACTTGTATTCGAACCTCTTTCTTCTACCAATTTCCTGATTGTCCCCCACTTTGACCACGTTTTGACACCAATAACTTTTCCAATTGATGGATTGTGTCTGACCACTCTTGCCATTAATATTACTGATGTCTCTGACATTTTGATTATCTCTTTAGACTTCTATGCTGCCATTTTGATGCACACAATGGCAGTACTGACTACTGTGAGCATACTGAACTTTATGAGAATTTATTAGGGGCCGTTTTAGATGTTGTAAAGCATAGTTCTATCAGATTCTACCAGTTTAAACTAAAAAGTCATATAAAAGAATCTAAATGGATAACTAGTTGTTTTTATGCATTTGCTTCGATTTTATGTTTTTGGAAAAATAAATAATTAAATAATATGCAAACTATTTTTATTATTGGAAGATAATATAATTTAAAGGTAAAAAGGAAAGTATACTGTACTGAAGGATTTATATTGTAATAAATAGTAACCAATCCGCTCTGACTTAGTCATAAAGTAGCGTTTTCCAGTAACAGTAACAAGAAAACACAGGCTGCACTTTTAATCAAATATTTGAAATGTGTGCAAGTGTATATATAAATGGGAGCGGTGCAACCAAGAACCAAAGTGACCACTGTGTAACTACAAGGGACAAAAGAGAGCTCTGGCGCTCCATACAAACAATATATAACACTATGTGTCAGCACATACATAAAAACCAGGTTTAGTTGACACAATAGCTATATTGTGTTAAGCTTACCTGCCCAGCATCAAGGCACCACCTGTAGGTGAGTCTATATCCATTTGCTATATGTGTACTTAGGAGGTCATAAGACACAGCAAGGCTGTAGCAAGCATCCAATACAAAAATTGACATATGGTAGTGCCAAGGCTGAAAAGGATATACAGTTGTGCATAAGTACACACAACAGCCAGCACTTAATGAAAAAAATAAACGAAAATCAAAGTAAGCAAAAATATGTGAGATTTAATATCCAAAGAAGATTAATGTACCAGGCAAAGTGAGGAGAATACAAAAATCAGAAAACTCCAAATGACTCATAGCAATATAAATGGCAAGAGGAACTCAGCAAAGTCCATAGTGCAATAATGAAGCTCAAAAGCCATAATAAAGGATAAATTTGAAGCTACTTGAGTTCCAAGGGTCAGGCTCAGAGTGTAGCTGACGGCTGTTTCGGGGTCCAGCAGAACTCCATCGTCAGGGCAAACTTGTAGCGTAGTATACACATCAGAGTCTAGGAGGCAAATGTGCAACAATAAGAGTAGATTATAAATAGCAAAAACTCACCTGTGACAAATGATTAGGTCGGATTAGGCTTCTCCTGTTATATATCTATATATAACGCGGACTTCTTTGTACGCTGCACCAGTCTTTAAAAAAGGACACCTGTAGCCCGAAACGCATCGACTTTAGCAGCTATACACGGCACTTAACCGATAGGAGATTGAGCCAGGAGGACGACGGTTAACTGGTGGCGGTATACTGGGTTTTTCATCATTCCGCTCCCTGCACCTCCGGATCCTCAAATGGGCTCATCTACTGGGGTGTAGACTGTTTTATATTGTTTATGTGGATGCACTATTGTTTATGGATGGAACTTTTTAGAAGCCTTTTATTTTCTCTTTGCCTTTTCCACATTCCTTCACTTACACTTACAATACCACAACAGAGAGCACTACTTGATTTAATTGACTATTTTAGTGTTTTATTCCTTTACCACCACCCCAAGAGTAAACTTAGCGCTTTCTTTCATACACCATTCATTTATTATTCATTATTATATATATATATATTTATTGGCTGGCACATTCACATTTTTTAATGGTTCTTAATTAAAAGTTAAGTTTTAATTGCTCGAGTGAGGTTCTTCCTCGTAACCTCTAACTGTAAATTAGATAATATAACTTATTGAAGTTTCCATTATACCCAATGATTCTAAATTTTCTCTTTATAATAAGTTGTCATACTGCATAAGAATAGAATACTGTAGGAATATAATCTCCTCACTGGTATACTCATGCGCAGTAGCATTTGGTTAGAAAGTGTGCTTGGAGAAAGGACTGAGCGAAGAGGAGAGAGAGGTGAGTGGAGGATCAGGGGCAACCAGTATGAGCAGGAGAGGGGTGTTCTGCAGGTGGTGTGTGTGTGAGGAGAGCATACTGCTGCCCAACTTTTTAATGGTTTTAACTCCTAGTAACACTATAATATAATAGATTTGGTTACTGCAATGGAAGGTTCTTCAGCTATGTTTTAAATATTTTAGAAGTGATAATGTTTTAATAATAATGTTTTTTATAATGTTAAATTTTTTATATTTTTTAAAGTGGTATGTTAATACTTTGTTTAATATAGGAACGTAATCACAAAACCATTTGGCTCTTCATAATTTCTGTGTGACCTGACCTTAAGATGGACTGGTCAGTACGATTTTAGGGGAAAGTAATTTAAATATAATGGGCTGGATCCATCCAGACTTAAGAAGGAGCTTGAAATTAAGGGGCTGATCCAGAGCTACGGCCGCCGTATTAACTAGAAAAACTGAAAAGCCAATCTACGCATGCGCCTGGCAGATGTTGCCCGGCGTAACTACAGCAACGGCCGATCGTGGATCGGGTGTCCGTAGCACCAGCGTAGTAACGCTGGAGGGGGCGTCCCCCAGCGTTACTATGCCGAGGTTAGTGCAGGGAGGCAGGAGGAGGGAGGGTAATGAGGCTGGGAGGGTGGCGTTATCATACTAACGCCGCCATCCCAGCGTTAGGGTAGCCTTCAGCCGGCGTAAGGGAGTGTAAATACGATGGGGCAGGGGGAGTGTCAGGGGGAGTCCCACGATGTAATGCTGAGCGTTAGTATGCTCAGCGCTACATCGTAGGTCTGGATTAGGCCCTAAGAGAGGAGAGTTACTCCTGGGCTAAACCATATTGATTGCAGGGGAGTCATATTTCATCTGTTGCAAACAGTATTAGAGTTGAGAGGTGATGTTTCCTATCCCAAGTCTAAATAACAGTGTGATAGTAAAGCTGGTCAGTATCTGTGTGCAGTAAGCAATTCAAAGATATATCCCTGCATGCAAAGAATACAAGTAACTTG
>WWET01003441.1:154145-167106 GCA_011038615.1 Limnodynastes dumerilii
ACAATTAAACACAACAACAATAAACCAAAATTCACCAGGTTGGTGACGGAAGAAGGCAGTGCGGGACCCATAATTAACCCTAGCTATACCAATAGCTAGCACACAATTAATTGTAAGGTGGGGCAGAACCACCCACCACGCGCTGGCGCTCTGACACCAAAATGGGGGCATTTACCACCCCATTTGCATAGCAGCGCCGCGCCCCAGCCGATGACATTTGACGGGGTGCTCCTGATTGTAAACTAGCCATCCCAGGCCCGCCCCTAAAACGAAACCCCAGTGCCGCGGGAATACCCACCGCGACCAAACACCAACCAGACTAGAGGAGAAGACGCCCGCCAGGCTGTAGAAGGAAATTTGGCCCCAAAAGTAATAAACTAACCAATGAATGACTAACCACTGCCTTCCCGCCACAGCAGGGGACCTTAAGGGACACCCTGCCCGCCACCAACCGAACTAAGCAGACCCCGAAGCACTGTATAAAAGTAATTAAGAAACAGCTCCATCCCGGCATTGGAAAATGGGGAATAATATGCCCCCCTTTCCCAGGAAGGAAACGACGCAGAGCCCGGTTCACTTTGCGCCACTGCTCATCCACCGCCACCCCCGGGACTTCCGTGCGCCAAACCCACCGCGGGACTATATCCGACCACAGTAAGGTGACCATGGAACCTACAGCAGCACAACAATCATAAAACACACAGTCCAACAATAGTTCATAAACCTGCAAAGACAAGTTGGACAAGAAATACCAGGGACAAAACGGCAAAGAAACAATAGGCAAACCTGCAAGGGAAATAACGTTAAGCGGCGAATACCTGAAAAAGAAACAAGTTAGCAAAAAACACAACTCTGCAAAAGACAAGCAATCTAACAAACCTACCAAGTGGGGAAAACTAACTAAGAGGCTAACTAAGGGAGCCGTAGTACTATGGGTAAAGGTGAACAACCCCCTGAAAACCTTTTTAAGGAAAAACCCCCCTGAAAACCTTTATAAGGAGAAAACTGGGGGGGAAAAGCCCTTTACGCTCCGCTCGCAGGCGGCATGCCAGGCAACAATGGGCCCCTCCATGTACTAGGGCGCACGCCGAGAGGAACGCGCTAGCTGTTATTAGAGTCCGGGCGGATGTACTTCCGGAAGCAGGATGAAGACCACCTCCCCAAGTGCTGAAGATCGGCATCGGACGTTCCAGCCATGGCAGCTGAGGTTGCCGCCCCAATCCAAAAGTAATGAGTCCCAAAGGCTGTCCAATCCAAACCGAGGGCGTCCAGGGCCCGCTGGAAAATGGCCCGAAACTGATAAACAGTGAGCGGCAATCCATTGGTGTGGGACAACCATACCGGACTCTCAGGAGGGCGAGCTGAAAGGAAGCGAGAACACAGGGCCAGCGGACATATCCTGGGATCGACATTTCCATTCAACGTTACCAACCTGCCCCTACCAGTTTGGTCGCACTTGGAGCGATGTATCCTGCAAAGCACCGCCTCCTGATTCACCACCACATTAGCCACGAGGAGGCCCGAATCAAGGACCGTGCGTGAACTGGACACTAACTCGCCGCGGCGAAAAGCCCCGGCAAAGGCCATGGCAAATGCGGTGGAGAACAGCAGGGATTCGTAAACACTAGCCATCAACGTGGGGAGCGCACCTAGTAGGTCCACCAACAGGGAGGGCGTAATGAGCCTACGGCAATCAGGGGGAACGGGACGTGCACGCGACCAACCTTTCAACGCTTTAGAAATGGGGAAACCCCGAGTGAAATCCACGTCCCCTTCCAACTGTAGAAAGAAGGAAATCCCTGCCAGCAAGGCGCCCATACTCGCTCTAGATCTACCAGCCTGAAATTCCATCCCCATAAATTCCTCAAACAGCTCGCGGGAACGTGGACCGCTGCGCGCTTGGGTACCTGCGAAACCTACCCATTTAGACCACGCAGAAGTATAGTGACGCAGCGTCGCCGGGGCCAGGGAACGCAACGCCAGTTCCTTTAACTGGGATCAGCCACCTGCCAAAGATGAAAAGGACAGGCTGTACCGACAGTGTCCGCAGACGCATCAGGGAGCGAAATTTGGACAAGTCGAAACGGGACAGGGCATCCGCCAGTTCGTTAGCCACACCCAGCACGTGTTCCGCTTGAAAACAGATTAAATTCCATACAGCGGAGCACGAGGTGCCGAAGGAGCCGCACCGCGGGAGGGGAGGAGGAGCTCAAATTATTAATCGCCTGAACGACCCCCATGTTGTCACAGTGGAAAGTGACGTCCCAGTTCTGCAACCGGTCACCCCAAATTTCCACTGCCACAATGATGGGAAAAAGCTCCAGCAGCAGCATGTTGGACATCGGCCTGGAATTGATCCAGGCCGCCGGCCAAGGTGCCGCACACCATGAACCCTGGAGGTAGGCGCCAAAACCCGAGGAACCCGCGGCATCTGTGAGCAATTGCAAACGCAAGTTTGAAATGGGCGGGGCAAGCCAAACCCGGACCCTGTTGAACGACCGCAGGAACCTGTCCCAAACCAACAAGTCCTCCTTCAGCTCCCTGGTAAGACGAATCCTAAAGTGGGGTTTGGTGACACCCCTTGACGCAAGCTGCAGGCGCCTGCAAAAAATTCTGCCCATAGGAATGACGCGGCAGGCGAAATTTAGGGAGCCTAATAAGGAATGCATATCGCGCAGAGAGATCTTAGACACAGCTACAGCACCTGCTACCTTCTCCCGAAGCCCCTTCACCTTGTCCGTGGGCAAACGGCATAGACTGGCCACCGTGTCAATCTCAATACCCATGTAAGACAGACACGTCACCGGACCCTCTGTCTTATCCTGGGCAATGGGGACCCCCAGGGAATGAAACAATGGGACACTGAAAAGAGAAGGTCACCGCAGATCGGAGAATCAGGAGGAGCCACCAGGAGGAAGTCGTCTAAGTAATGTGCAACCCCATGGTGGCCAGTGCCCGCCACCATGCACCAATGTAAAAAGGAGCTGAAGAGCTCAAAGTACGCGCACGATATTGAACAACCCATGGGCAGGCACCGGTCGATATAAAACCTCCCTTCTAAATGAAAGCCCATGTACCGAAAGGACTCAGGGTGAAGGGGCAACAGGCGAAAAGCTGATTCGATGTCTATTTTAGCGAGCAGGGCCCCCGGACCAACAGCCCGCACCAGTTGAAGCGCGTCTTCAAAGGACTGATATCGCACTGTCGCGTGCGCGGGGGGGATAGCATCATTCACAGACATGCCACTGGGATGCGACATGTGCTGAATGAGGCGGAACTTGCCCGGCGCCTTCTTAGGCACCACTCCAATGGGGGAAACGTGCAGGGGGTCCAAGGGGGGAAGACTAAACGGACCCACCATGCGACCTAGGGCAACCTCCCGATCCACCTTCTCGCGAAGCTGAGCGGGAAATTCCCTGGCTGACCGGAGGTTACGGGGAATTAAACGGGAAACAGGCTTAACAATAGGGAGGCGAAACCCAACGGAAAAACCATCACGAAGCAAAGCCGCCGAAACCTTGTCCGGATAACGAGCCAACCATTCGCAAAGCTTATGAAGACGGACTGGCGACGGTGCCTCGACGAGCACCAGGGTTGGGTCTGCCTCTGCCCCCCTCGCACCTGGGGTGGATTGATGACAATCGCGGGACGTGTGAGCCCCCCCGCAGCGCAAACAGAGGTGCTTGTAAGGACAGCCGGGGCCCCGCTGACACTGGGAACGATTAAAGACATAACAACACCCGCTGTTATTGTTGGAGCCACCCCTGGCACCCGGAAAGGATCTCGGAAAGGGCTGAGGGGCAGAGGGGGAGGCGGCTGACTGCTGGACAATGGCCATCCACGCGTCGACGTTGCGCACCCCAAACGCAATGTCTCGCTTGCCTTCCCATTTGTGCTGAAAACGCTCATCATAGTCGCGCCAAGCAGAACTGGGGGCCGTGGCATGGAGGGCACGAACCTCGGACATATAGGTACAAAGCTCCCCAAACCGGGTTGGGTGATCCTCGCAGTACGCTGCGGTGAAGGTCAAGAAACCCCCAAGCCAGTTATCAAATGTACGCAGGGCATCCGCGCTCGCACTGGATTTTTTTAACGCCGCCTCTAGCGCAATTTTCGCATCAGCAGTGACGGTAAACATGTTAATAAACTCTCCTTGCTTAATGCGCTCGCGCTCCTTCGGCCGGACAGTCTGCACAACAGGGGTAATGGCGCAATACATCATATTCTCTTTGATGATGGGGGGACCGGACAACTCCCCGCCCGCCCGAGACTTAGGCCGGGAAACCCTAGCCCCACCCAAAAGATGCTGGCCCAACAGCTTTATGAGCTTTCGAGGCTGCAGGCCCTGAGAAGGTGAAGAATCGGGGGAGGCCCAAGAGTCAGGGGAGTCAATGTCCAGGGCAACATCAGCACATGACTCACCAGCTGCCGCTGTTGTAGGAGCCGCTGGAGGTCTGGAACCGCCGCTGGTAGAAGGCTACTGATCCTCCTGGCCCCCCTGGGCCGCTGGGAGCAGGGCATCCTGAGGCTGTCCGGCCGCCGCCGATCTCCTTGTCGAGACACGCCCACGACCCTCCATCTGGGAAGAAACTGATTCAGGCACAGGATCAGGTTCCGGGAGAGACAGAACCGCAGGCGCTGGGGAAGAGGTGGCAACCACCAGCGAGGGTGGAGCGACAACCACAGGAGGATTACCGAGGGGGTGGGGTGCTGCGCTGGAGGGGCTAGCAAGGGCCTGTAGCGGCGACGGGGAAGGGTCCACAGGAGCCGGCAATGTTGGGGTTGGTGTCAGACAAGCCGGCGGAGCAGTAGCCCCTGGGAACGAGCCCCCCGCACCCAGGAAAGAGGGGGACAGGCCCCAGGGGTTGAAGAAGGGCCACTGTGAGGCAGCAGCCGCAGTGCCCTGCCACTGGGGGAACCAGGGGTATGGGGAAAACCCAGGATGGGGATTCCCATAGGGAAGAGAGCCGGGCTGCTGAACTGCAGGCTCCATGGTAAGAGGCTGCTGCAGCAGTGGTGGGGAGAATTGGGCCAGCCCGGGCACTTGGGACTGGGCAGCAGAAAGCCATTGGTGGGCAGGGGGCACCTGCTGCATGGCAGACAAAGGAGGCTGACTAAGGCTGAGCTCCTGAACCAACCCCGGGGTCCTTGACCCAGCCAAACTGAACTGGAGTTCCCCCCCCCCCAGCTAGAGGTACAGGGGGATTGGCCAGAGGGAGAGACAAAGAGGCGGAGAAAGGGGCTCCCAGACCCCCATGGACAGAGGGTGCAGTTAAAGCAGAGCTCAGCGCAGCGGAAGATAGACCCCCATATATTCCTGCCTGCGAGTGGGAGGGAGAGGGCGAAGGGTTCCTGCTCTGGCCCTCAGCCCCGTCCACACACCCATCACCGGCAGCAGAGCACGCAGCGGAGCCAGGTGCCACAGAATTCGCTGCCCCTGAAGGAGGGGGAACCACCGATGCATCGGTCTCCCCCTCCGCAGTAACAGGCGGGCCAGAGGCAGAGTGACGTGCAGCGGAGCAACGACTTACCGATCACTGCTGCCGCGACCTCTGCTGTCCTCCGGATAATGGGCGCTAGGCGGAAGTGCGTCATCCAGGAGCGGCGGGCGCGCCGTCAGCCAGGCGGGCGGGCGCACCACCGCTCCAACCGACGCACCGCCGGAGGAGGCCCCAGCGTCAGAGAAACGGACCGGAGGGCGGGAGGAACGGAGAGGCTGCAAAGAAGCCATGACAGGTAAGCAAACCTTGGGGAGGGGGGAGCGATTGGGCCAACCTTATGCAAAAGAGAAGGGAAAAGGAATGGGCTTCCGCAAACACCAGAGGGGGAGGCAAAACCGAGCAGGAAAAAACAGTGAATAACAACACCAAAGAAAACAGCAGAACAGCAACTCAGGCAGAGTACATCACCTGATAAATCCAGCAGGCAGGAGAAAAAAGGGAAAGACCAAGAAACTGCAGAGGGCTTAAATAACTTCCCTCCAGGGGACCACCTCTCCTTCTCCATTGGCCCCATCCATAAAAACAAGTAAACAACCTACGAGGGCCTACCATTCCCCAACCCAGGGTTTAATTGCCTTCGGGCTAAATAAATTAACCCTCAGTTATTCTTTCTAATAATTCTCTATATGCTTTTTTAAAGATAGTTAAATTGTCCCCAGATTGGTATTAGTTACATATTATATGCCGCTTTGCATATTTTAATGTTTACAGTTATAATAGTGAATTATACATTTTGTACTTTACCCCTTTGTCTACGTCTGAATACATCTCATTTCCATATTTTCTTTACAAAGGGGATTATGCTGAAAAATGATAAAACAAATCCAATGCTTATGTTCTGGTGCTGTCTAGAGTAAGTCATTCTACTAATCCCAAAGAGGCCTAGAATTGGAAAGTATAAGAGATTTTGTAGACATTTTGGTTACAATAAATAAAAAATTTAGTTTTGACAGGAAGTGTTTCCCTATGGCTCATGTAGACCTAAAATTGTTCTTATATCATCTCTCTATACTGAAAATATGACTGCCTCATATTAAATGCCTCTTATGTTCAAGATATAATGATAGTCCCACACTACAAGGGTAAATGTAATATTTTACGCAGCTAAGCACGCCCATACTGTACACTTTAAATACAAAACCCCGCCTACTTAACATATTTTAGACGTATTTTGGACTCAAGTAAAATTGGCACGCCCACACGTAAGTATTTACGTGACACATATGTGAATGGCCCATATGTTCACAATTACGCTACGTTACTGAGCGTATTTTCTATGGTGCGCATGCGCAGTACTTACCAAAAAGCGATTTTACGTCTCCGCCAATGCGTAAATTCGCTCACAAGCGTTGTTCTGGATCAGGCCAAAGGTCTCTAAAGCCAGTGACTGGGGTTTAACCTAAGCATTATTTGTATTTTTATATCTCTCTTTTCTTCTTCTTTTGCAGTTTTATGATAACAAATTTGTATGATATTTTATTCTTCATGTATGTAAAAGGGGTTCATCCAGAGTTGCGAGTATCACAAAAAGGGAGAATGGGCCGTATTCAGAGAACCATTTTTGTGAGAAGTTCCGTGCGTAGTAACTAAATTTACGGAGACAGATAAGTGAAAGTGGGTGGGGGAGGCATTGACCATTTGAGGGCGCGGTTAGTTAGGTACACACGTACGGAAGTATTATACGCATATAAGTGCACACGTATAGTTAGAGGTGCTCTATGGACTGTGTGAGGGGAGTGTCAGGGGTGTTGCCTTGCAACGTCCGTTCGTATAATTGCGAACCTTTCACTGACGGTTCTCTGAATATGGCCCAATATCTGCATCTGCACAGATTTTAAATGTGCTTTTGCGCAGTTCACCATAATTAATTCTGCCACACTAAATTGAGATCCATATGTCGATTGCATTGGGATACTCACCCTATTTCGATAAGGCTGTTTTTTCCCAATAATTTGAATGAATTTATATTATAACCAGTCCCATACACATGGCCAGATCCAATCCTAACTACTGAATAATGCAGTTGCAACTGTGTCTTCCTTTCAGAAGGTATATGAAATGTCATTTATCCAGCATGCATGCAAAAATGGTGAAATCCAAATAAAAATTTGGATCCATCTAACTGTAACTGCTATGGTGCCTTCCCACATATTAAAGTAAAGCTATCCAAAACTTTATTCACAGACTTTCTCTCCAGGAAATAAAAAACATAACAGACTGGTTGCATTATTTGTATCTAAATTATGATTCCCAAGGATTTTAATTTGTAAACATGAACTATAAATGTCACTGAGCTCCTGTAACCCTTATCCTTTACCCTGGTTACATTGAAAAACCCAAACTGGTGCATGATTTGAATATAATTCTGATAACCTTTCTGTAGAAATTATGAAATGGTAGAAAACAAATGTTGTGTAAAGCACTACAGAATATTAAAATAATCTTCAATTATAACCTTTACTATTACCAGTCCTGGATACAGACAGGGGAACAAACAAAGCAAAGGGCAACCCAAATGAAATTTAATAAAATGAATAATAATCATATATTGTTTATTTCAAACTTAATTAAATAGGATTTTAAACAAATCACCTGTACCAAAAAGATTTATTTAAATATTCATATTTTATGTGTGTTTGAATTTTATTTTCAACCAATAAAACAGGATTACATATAAACGTGTAATATAAGAACACATCTCTTTTTTATTCACCTCAGTCAGTAGTTACAAATTAGGTTGGTCTTTGTGTACTAGGTGGTAAAGCCATCTCTTGCACCACTTGGCTATATCATAAAGGAAAATATGTATAAAATTAACTTTTGAATTATTGTTAAACACTATGCAATGTTTCCAGACATAACATAGTGACCATACACTGACTGATTATAAAAACTACATTCTCGTCAAGAAAGTGCCTCAATAGAATTTGCCTAGTGGCAAATACATGGGCATGCTGTGTCTTTTAGTACTATATGCCGCAGCATGTTAATGGTTCATAGCATGCCATGGCTGGGATTTCACTTAATATTATGCACAATTTTATTATTTAAAAAATATATATATTTTTTAATAAACAATAAAAAGGTGTTTATTTTTTACAAAATCAACACTCACAACCACCTCCATTTTCTCGCCCAAGTTTGGGTTAAAGGACAGGAAGGGTTAATGTTAGTGTCCAGAGAAGAGAGGGTAAGGTTAGACTGCAGGAAAAGGATGGTAGGGTTAGGGTTAGACTGCGGGAGGATAGTTAGGATTAGGGAGGGTTAAGGTTAGGTTGTCGAAAGATAATGAAGCACCAATTAAAATACACAAGTCATTATCCTGGTTTCATATCAGAATCCTTATTTTGTCCTTTCTTAATGTTTTATGCATATAGAGAAAGACCTGATTACTATCTATGTTACACCAGCTGGCTATATTTTTATATAAACACAATACAAATTTCAAAACATACTACTTCATATTCCATGTATTGAGGAATGTTTTTACCAGTTTACATTAAGGGGAAAAATGCACATTGTTTATATTTTGTAAATGTTTTGAGACAGAGAAAGAGGCACATCATTCTAATTTAAATTAAAATATAATGTCTTCAAGATTTAGATAAATGTTCAGAGACCATAATAGACAGTAATACTATCTCCCATTTTAATCATTACATGAATATCCACACATTCTGTTATATACAATAATCCTCTTTAAAATTGACACCAGCCATATTCTCACCAACGCAATTAGGGCCTGATCCAGACTTACGCTCAGCTGCGTTTTTTACGATGGTTTTAAGCATAAAAACGGACATTTGTACTTAATGTGCATGGGGCAGTTGTTACGCTAAGAAATTCCGAGCCCATGGGCCTTGAGCGTTCCAGCCTCGTAACAACGCTCGAGAGGGCGTGCCAGCCATAAGAAATCCGTAAATACGCACTGAGTGCGGGGTGAGGCATTTAAATTGCACCGTATGGGCGTGCTAAGCGTTGTAACTATGCAAGGAGCTTACGGCCGCCGGCAGTTACGATCTGAAAAGTTAGGGTAGGGTTTGCTCGGTGTAAGAAGGCTAAACTAAGTACGACCAAGGGTAGTGCATCGGAGGTACGCTGGCGTAAATACACTACGCACATAATCGTTTCATGAGCGTAGGTCTGGATCAGGCCCTTATACTCTAACAAATCAAAGGAACAGTAAGTAGCAATAGAGGGGATGATGGAGGTTTAGAAAAAAGTTGTATGGAAGGCAGATGGTAAGGAACATCCAATTAATGGTGAGCCACTATCAACAACCGATAAGGTCTCTAATTTGTAAATGTTAATTTATGTAGCATTATCTCAACATTTCTAGTTCCCAGTGTTCTGTTGCAATAAGGATATAGGCCTTGATTCAGAATTTGAGGAAAGTTCAGAGTAAAGTTACACCTGGGCAAAGTCACGTTGATTTAAAGGGAAGTCAAATTTAATCTTTTGCAAATTTCATCTTTTGAGAGGTGATGTTTCCCAGCACAAGTCTAAATAACAGTATAAAAGTGAAGTCAGTATCTGTGTGCAATAAGCAAAAACAAGGTATTCTTCCTGCATTCATAAAGTAAAATAAATTTGACTCCTGCTAAAATCAACATGGTTTTGCCAAAGTGTTACTTTCCTCTCATTTTTTCAATCTCTAAAACAGGGCTATAGAAAGTAAACTATTTAAATCAAAATGCTTTTCAAATGAAAGTTGGCAAAACATTTTTTTTTTTTTAATCATACATTTTGCATTGAATTCACAAGTTCCACAATTTATCAGAGAAACCTCAGCAGTTTGGCACTATTCCTCTGAAAAATAGGGATACATTTTATTTTTATTGTGAATTTAATCAAGCAAATAGCTGTTTAGTCTAGGGGATATAAATACTTTTCTTCTACCCAGTTAACATTTTTAGGAAAATACAGAATAGAAGAATCGACATCTAAAATATATTTCCCGGTGATCACATTGTACAAATACTTATTATATTTATCTAGTATTTTGTCCAGTTATGTTTCACAATATTGAGTCAGACAATATGACGTTGCTATTGGACAGAAGAGAGGCTTAGAAATAATATCGGAAGGCCTGATCCTGATTTAATAAATCATTATGCTTGCAGCAGAGATCCAGCATGCAGAGGGATTATGATTCCAAGACCCTACTTTAAAATTTATACACCAGCCCCACAGAAAATAGGTCAAGGCGTAAAATAAAAATGATGCATAAGGGTTTAACCAAGTGCTTAGTGTATGATTTAAATACCTCCGCCCTCACACCATGCAGACACGCTTTATTTATGTGGCCCCATCCCACCCTGCCATCAGCACGGAAGTCTAGAACTTGAGGATCTGGTTAGATGCTGGCAGTCGGTAGTGTGCACATTCACAGATGAAGAGTGGGACCATGTTCCGCTTGCAGCCTGCAGAAAACAGTAACAAGTCTTAAATCTGGATCCAGTCCTGTGAGTATAGTTGATGAGGATCTAGAAATATATACTGCTAATTGGTGACTGAACATGTATTATATGACACCTTTTTTTAGGCGTAAATGTAGACCTGAGCGATACCATGTTGAACTGTAAGGGGAGACAAATTTATATTGTGAAAGCAGAATCGGAATTGAGAGAGTGAAGTTTCTTAGCTCAACTCTAATTTATAGATTAAGAATAAAGCTATGCAGTATGTGAGTTCTATGTGCAAAAGTAGAGTATTTTCCCTGCATGCAAAATAATAAAATTTAATTAGCAAAAATGGATTAGTCGAGCTGTACACTTGCACCTATTTTACTCTAACTTCTAAACTCTGTATCTGCCCCTAGACATCAAGAAGTCTCAACAATTGTGTGGTTTGTGTCTTTAGTCTAGGACAGAGGTGGCCAACCCGCGGCTCTCGAGCCGCATGTGACTCTTTAAGGTCTGGGGTGCGGCTCCTGGAGCCGCTGTAAACCGGAGATCTCCTTCTAATATACTATAGGAAGTGATCTCTGATTTACTGCTGCTATCCAGGAGCCGCAGCATGTGCAGATCAGGAATCGCTTGGAGCAATCCCTGCACCATCTGGGCTGTCATTCAGTAAAAATAAGAACAGGCAGCACAGGGGAAGTCTCTAAGGGGCCTCAGTCTCCCTGCACTGTGGAAACGCAGGGACCGTCTGACTGGACATTGAGATGGCTGCATTGGGTAAGTAAATAAGTGTGTGTGTCTCCACAGTTGTATGTGTCCCTCCATAGTTTGTCCGTGTGTGTATCTCCACAGGTGTATGTGTCTTTGTGTGTGTGTGTGTCTCC
This sequence comes from Limnodynastes dumerilii, assembly GCA_011038615.1. Classification (NCBI taxonomy): domain Eukaryota; kingdom Metazoa; phylum Chordata; class Amphibia; order Anura; family Limnodynastidae; genus Limnodynastes; species Limnodynastes dumerilii. The sequence goes on from WWET01003441.1 coordinate 165,936, forward strand.
ACAGTTGTGTATTTTTGTGTGTGACAATAATTATGTGCTTTTGTGTGTGTGTTTGAGTAACAATAGTTATGTGTATTTCAGTGTGTGTGTGTGTGTGTGTGTGTGTGTGTGACAATAGTTATGTGTGTGTGACAATAGTTATGTGTATTTGTATGTGTGACAAAAGTTGTGTATTTCTGTGTGTGACAATAGTTGTGTATTTGTGTGTGTCAATAGTTATGTTTATTTGTGTGTTTGACAATAGTTATGTGTGTGTGACAACAGTTATGTGTATTTGTGGGAGTTTGTATGTCAGTGTCAGTCATGGTTCTTTATTGTATAATGCAGGGGAAATGCGCTGTCCCAGGATTGCGGACCAGATGCGTCAGTAGAAGGGAATAAGTCTATAAAAATCCAGTATCAGATAGGTTCATAGTTTAATTTATGTATATAATTCATGTAATTTTGCGTATTTATGGGTTGTGGGAGAGTGTGTGTGACAACAATTGCATATTTGTGTGTGGGGGAACAAATGCGTATTTGTATGCGTGGAGTATTTGTGTGTGGGGGAACAAATGCGTATTTGTATGCGTGGAGGAAGTAGAATATGAATATAAATATATTCCATAGACAAAAAACCTTGCAGTGCAACATGTCTGATTAAGGTTTCTTGCATTGACACAAAACATAGAAACCTTTAAAACTTTACCATTCAAACGCCAAAAAGCAATGAACTTAGGACATGAAGGCTGGAGTCTTAAAGGACGTGTTCCTTAAGCAATACAGACATGGTATACATCACATCCTGTGAATTAGCAGCTCTAACATTTTTAGCAATCTCACTCCATGATAGTGTTGAATCTGCAGCTTACCATAGGATGTGATGGTACCATGTCTGTATTGCTTACCATAGGATGTGATGGTATACCATGTCTGTATTGCTTACCATAGGATGTGATGGTATACCATGTCTTTATTGCTTACCATAGGATGAATACATCACATGAATTAGCAGCTCTAACATTTTTAGCAATCTCACTCCATGATAGTGTTGAATCTGCAGCTTACCATAGGATGTGATGGTACCATGTCTGTATTGCTTACCATAGGATGTGATGGTATACCATGTCTGTATTGCTTACCATAGGATGTGATGGTATACCATGTCTTTATTGCTTACCATAGGATGTGA
>WWET01003442.1:50852-61845 GCA_011038615.1 Limnodynastes dumerilii
AGAGTTGTCATTTGATGAATACTGAGTCATCCAGTAATCCTTAAAAAATCCCATGTTGTGAGATGGAGCACACTTTTTATTGAATCCCCGAAGTGAAAATCGTTGAACTGGCTTATTTAAAAATATGCTCAACAAAAAAGACATAAAATGACACTCCAGACCTAAGATCAGACAATTCACCTCCATATAAAAAAACCCCCAAAAAACTCCATAACTACTTAAAACATACTCGTAAAACCTCAGACCACAAATCAGCTGACTCACAGAACTCTTACCTGTGCTGTCCGGCTGTTCTGTACCTCCTGGTGCTGGGCTTCATTATGACTGGTGGTTAACTCCAACCATTCACCAATCAGTGTCGTGAGACTACCTAACACTTGGTGCCAGAGCCATACACCAATCAAAATTCAGCAAATTTCTTGACAGGCAGCTGGAAAGCAGGGAGAGGACTCTCCCCAGCTATTCTGCCTGGGTATAACCTGCAGTGAGAGCAGCTGGGAAGAATCTTAAGCCTGCAACCCCACTGCCAGTCAAGCAGTTTGTGTGCAAAGGGGTGCCACAGGACTTCGTTTTTCTTGGCCCTGCATACACTCAACACCCTACACTCAATATAGAAATACCACTGCTCCAGTGGCGAAAGTACCGGACACAGTGGAGGAGCTGGACTTCGGACACTTCTCCATTGTCCTCCCAGCAGTGTTTTGTCCAGTGTCCCCAGAAAGTCTCCCCGCTTGTGTCCCTGGCGCTTGCTGTGTCCACTCTGTCCCTGACTACCCAAAGTGAGTGAGCAGTGGCTGATCTGTGGGGTTACACTATCAGATTTGATATCATTGCATCAGGTGTGACGTCATTGCATCGTGGGTGGAGGGGGAAGAATTTATCTTGCTTCCAGACGCCTGGGCTAAATTTAAACCACTGCACTGCTCCACTGTGTTTGTAACACCCCTACACTTTCATATCATTACTAATAATCTGCCATGGAATAATTTTGCTTGTGGTGGGCTGGATGATGAAGGTTTTATTGTCCTTTCATGACCACATGGACTCACCTCGATGTTCTGGTAGCACTCTCAACCTTTCAAGGTTGGCTTTTGTCAAAGGTCCTTTCTAATTGCCGTCTTTCGGTGAAGGCAAACGTACAGAAAGAATTAAATCTTTCCACAACAAAGAGAACCAAAACCAGACTGACATATTTCACGTGGTTTCCCCTGAATTTTTTCAACTCAAGATGTATAACAATTTCTTTTTTACAAAACTGCTTTTATTACTTTTGAATGTAAATGTTTAAAACTCGAGGGAACTCCTCCCTTCCTCCACATTAGTGTCTTGCACCGTTGCCAACAAAATATGATTTCAGATGTGTGTTTTCTTTTCCACGTAGGGAATATTGAATATGAAGGAACATTATTCTGAGCAACATAAGGGCTTTCACTCCGTAATAAAACTCGAAAACACTTCAAGGGAAAGATTTTCTTGGAGAACTGTTATAGATCTTCTCTTTGCATCCACATAAATATGAACAAGATTAATTGCAGTTAATACTATTCCTATAAATTCCAATTCCAATAAAAATGATGTGAAACAATAATTCTGATTACATCATCACTTCCACGGACTGCGCGCATATGTTTTATATTAACGATACCTTCATAACTCTCAAGCACCAAATACAGATTTTATTTAAGTAAAGATAACCATAGAGATGAATAATATATCATTGTATATTTGTATGATAGGTTATGTATAAATTAGACAAATAGCACAATGCGGACTCTGTCACTGCGTATGTCAATCATATAATTTACGTATAACTGCGGGAAGCTACCATAGAAGATGTTCCAGAGAAGCACTGGTAAGATAATGATGGATGGTGAATACACGTCTTACATTTTTACATAGTTCAGAGTTTCCTAAGTGTTAGGCAGAGCGTTTCAAAGGGTTTGGTCGAAGTAGGAGTTGACTCGGTTATTGCAAAGTCTATACACAAGAGAAGTTAGGCCAGTCAGGTCTATTATTAAGCCAGGCTTCGACTACTCACATAAGCCAATGCCTGAAACACAATACCAAAGATTCAGATCCAGAAATACATTTTAATGTTATAAATGCTTTAAGGCATTACTAATGTGGATGAGGGAAATGATGCCAAAGGACCCATAAAGTTAAAATATAAGAACCATGGCTGCCAGTGGCTGGTTGGCCAATATTTGCCTGGAAGAAAATATGGTGAGATGATAAGTGCCCTAAGGTTGAGTCAGTTGGACCAGACTATTACCTTAGATAGGACTTCCCAGTCGGCTCTTAATTTAAGTATCCAAGACCAAGGTTGGTAAAAGAGGACTCAACCAAGTCCTTAAATTTATTAACAATAACATTAGATGAACATACAATACAATATGTATTCACAATAATAACAACAGTATTAACAATAATAACAGAAACAGATAATAAGATGGTGATGGCAGAAGGCAGTGTAGACCAAGCAGTGAGCTAAGCTCTCCTTAGCCCCTAAACACCAAGTGGGGGCATGGGTCCCCGGAAAGAACTGCCCTATTTTGATAGGGCCGTTTTCTTCCAGCCAGTTTTGAATGGGCTGGGATTTCTATTTCTTATGTCTCGATGAGGCATTACAATCAATCCCCTAATTCTAACCCTAACCCTCCTCTTCCATTACCCTGACACTAACCTTCCCTTCCCCGCAGCCTGACCCTAACCCTTCCCTTCCATTACCCTGACCCTAACCCTCCCTCCCCTGCAGTCTGACCCTCACCCACTATCTCCAGCAACCTGACCCTAACCCTCCCTTCCCCGCAGCCTGACCCTACCCCTCTCTTCCCTGTAGCCTAACCCTAACCCTCTCTTCCCTGCAGCCTGACCCTAACCCTCCTCTTCCATTACCCTGACTCTAACCCTCCCTTCTCTGCAGCCTGACCCTAACCCTGGAGAAGTTACTCACCTTTTCCCGTGATGCGGGTCCTGCGGTAGAGGCAGCGGTGTTTCCGAAAAGGAATGGGTGAGTGTGCCGATTGGCATACTCACACATTCTGAAAAAAAAATTCTAAAATGGAGTTGAAATAGGGACATCCGAAACTGAACTTTCGGATGCACCTATTTCGGAAATCCCTCATTCTATGCAGGGACTGCAACCGCTCCACAGGCGCCCAATGGCCACTGAAGTGGGAGTATGTTACCCCACCCCTACTTTTGCCGGGGCCCCAAATAAATGTCCACGAATGGACAAAGATGCTCCCAATTAACCTGCTAGAACTGGGCCCATCCATGAAATTAAACTCAGTGTCAAGACCCTCTATGCAAATCAATATGCCAGACTAGGGGGGAACAAAAATCCATGGCCAAATACTACTCACCAGTACACGATGACTGCACCACCTTCCCGCCACTACAAGGATGAACATGACCAAAACCTTCAGCAAGGAATAAAATGCAAATTATTAATCATAGGTACCAAAACACGGAACCAGTTGATGGTAAAGAAAAGGGAGGGTGGGGGAACTTCTCCCAACGATCAAAGAGGAGGGAACCAGGCGTTAGCGGGCTTATAAACCTGTCTCCCCAGGACCTCCCCTAACACCTATTGGATCCCCTGGGCAAATAACTCTCCCCGACACTCCACCGGTGCGAGCGTATTTTCTCTCGTTTACGCCGGCTTAAGGCTACCCTAACTTCAGCTGGCCTAATCAAGGGAAAATACGCTCGCATAGGAGCGTTTGGACACTAACCCCTCCCTCCCTAATTAAACTAACTCCCCCTGCCCACCTACACTAACCTGAACGTGGTAACGCTGGGGGACGCCACCTCCAGCGTTACTACGACGCTGCTACGGACGCGTTGCCGTAGCTATGTCGGGCAACATCTGCCCGGCGCATGCGCAGATCAGCTTTTAAGCCGATCTTACGCTGCTGGCTGGCGTCTTAACGCGTAGTTAAGCGTAGTTCTGGATCAGGCCCTTTAAGAGTAACTGCAAAAATGGGGGCAAATCTGTTCCTCTGTATTTCCATGTTGAACTGGTAGGGAGGAAAATTTAAACTGTGCAGAATTAGAATTAAGAGGTGGAGTTTAATAGCACAACTCTAAATTGCAGTTTATGCACAGAGACCCGTAATGGTATGGTTATGGACACGTAAGCTACAATATGTCTGTGAGTGGGGAGTGTCATGGCAGCGCGCTGGCCTCTTGCGTGCAGACTTTACCAACTCCGTGCATGCAGAAATCGCTGTTAGGTCTGGATCCGGCCCAATGTGTGCCATAAGCGTTTACCCTGAATGCAAAAATGTAAAATAATGTTTACCCCTTACAATAAAACATTGTTTGTCCAAAAGTAACATACATAGGCCATATTTACTAAGCTGCGGGAATGTTTCCCATAGCAACCAATCAGATTCTAGCTTACATTTTCTAGTGTGTAACAGGAAAGTGAGAGCTAGAACCTGATTGGTTGCTATAAGCAACATCTCCACATTTCCTTTCCCGCAGCTTAGTAAATATGGGCCTGATCCAGACCTACGACCGCGAGCGTAGCGTATGATCGCCCGGGCGTATAAACTTTCACGCCCATGACACTCCCATTGATTGTACCGACTTACGGCGGCTGAACCCTACCCTAACTTTTTCAAGCGTCCGTGCGAATTTTCGTACCGATACGCTGGTCGTACGGGGCTTAGCACGCCCATACTGTACAATTTAAATGGCTATCCCCACCTCTGTGTAGTAACTCGAGCGTCCGGACTATCGTCGTACAAAACGCACTGTGTAGTAACTTGTGTAGTAAGCGTCCAGACGTACAAAACGCACGCCCCTTGGGCGAAAAATACGCTGAAAATACGCTCGCTGTACGCTCATGTCCTTCGGACGACCGGAAGTTGTCATACTGCACATGTGCTGTGCGTTTTTTAGCCCGGTTTTACGCTCCCGAACGGCGTACGATCGCTTGCGGGCGTAGGTCTGGATCAGGCCCTATGACCCCGTGTGTTCTTGCCATATGAGTAAACGCTACCAATGGATTTACCAATGATGCTAAAAAAAATAGTAGCTTTTTACACTCCTGATGAGCGGAGAATAGTGAATCCCACAGGAAAAGTCTAATGTTTGTGGAAATAATGTATGGAAAAAAAAAACAACTTTTCAGCTGCAATATAAATTCTCAGTATCTTTCCTAAAGGATCAGAGCCTGGGGTGAGTCCAGCTAAGTGAACAGTACAAACATCCTTTGGCAGATACATCATTAATATATGTATATATATGAAAAAGCAACCTCATCCATGCTGAATAGAGACTCCTAGGTAAGCCAAGTCTGCATTTCATTATAGCACTGATATCCTGACACCATGCTCTGTTAAAGTATGAAGTATTAAATGAGAAACAGGGATTGATATTAAACAGCTTCCATACTGTAGGATAAACCAATAAGCACCACTGGGAAGACAGTTCCAAGTTTATTTTTTACAGATATGAGCGTTATGAAGTATCCAGTCACCGAATAGCATAATGCGACTGGATTTTAGGATTTGGCTTCAGTTCCAAAATTTCATATTACAGACTTTATTGATCCTACAAGCTGCAACTGCGGCCTCTAGTGACTCTTTTCTCTAGTAACTCATTAAAACTTTTTTGTACTTAATAAAATAAATAAAACCAAGTTTTTTAAGGGCAGTATTAGTGTCTGAAATTGTATTATTGCAGAAAATTTCCTATCGCGTAATTGTCTAAGGCCTCTTTTTTTTCGACAATTAACCGATCCCAATAGCGAGTTGCTTAGAGTTAGGCTGCGGGGCATGGAGGGTTAAGGTTAGGCAGTTAAAAAAGGGAAGGTTAAGGTTAGGACAGAGAGGGTTAAGCTTATGCAGGTAGAAGGGGAAGATGTCACCGTCGCTGCTTTACTGGCGGGAAGTTGTTTGTGGTAAAGAAGTCATTCTAAGTGGTGAACCACACCTCTAGAGCTGATGGAACTTGGGACTGTGAGTACGAGCGTACTAGTCAGATCCTAAATTCTGCACGTGCGGCACTTCCATACTCAGGACTCCGCCTTAAGGTTTTACACCAGCCCCACAGAAAATGAGTTAAAGGTGAATCCTATGTAAAGTCTTCACCAAGTCCTTACTGTACGATTACCATACCTCCCCTCACCCACCATGCATACACAATGTACGGATCGGATCGTCCTGTCCCACCGTCAGAAAGGCTTCTCTCACTGAATCCCGGATCAGTGCCAGAAGCAAAGTCTGGAAAGTGGCCCATAGCAGGGCCCCCCCTTCAGAATTTGTGGGGCTCGGGACACATCAGTGAGGCCCCGCCCCCTATGTGATGTCAGTGGTGATGTCACATGGGCAGGGCCCCACAGACCTGTGTTACCATCCGGCCATTGAGCAAGAAAATTCTTCCCTGTGCATTTACCCTGTAATGGTGGTGGGCCCCCATCAGCTGTGGGCCCCAGAAAGTAGTCCCGGCTGTCCCTCCCTGATGGAGGCCCTGGCCCATAGTGTAATTCTGGATCCAGGCCCATATATGTATTTTAAGCAGGTGCAGTACCAGATGACAGAGGGTGTATTTGATCAATAGGTAATATGGAGAAAATGTACCCTGCTGTTACTCCAGGGTTGTCGGCTCTCCCGGAATATCCGGATAAGCCAACAAATCTCCCGGGGTTTGAGGCTTCAATTTAAAATCATGACCCCAAGTCTTACCCCCTGTCTATCAATACTGCGAAACCCGTTGTTACTAGGGATTGGACGGGACTTGATGATGTAATTTTACCATCCCCAGTAACACTAGGACTAGTAGCATTGATGGACAGGAGGTGGGGCTTCAGGACACGATTTGCATAAATAAATAATCAAGCCCCACCCCCAAGCCGGAATCATTTTTTTTTACCCTCCGAGGTCTCCTGGAAGGAAGAAATAGAAGTTCGGCAACCCTGCGTTACTCTCAAGGGACCGGATCCAGACATCAGCTCGACATCCGACTTATGCATGTTGAGTGTGTAAGTCTTGTGTCTGGAGGGAAGTGCGCATGTGCCTGACAGATGATACGCAGCGGATCTCCTATGAGATTGGAGAGGACTTCCCCTCAACTCACCAAAAGTATGCAACATGGACGGGGGAGGGGTTAATTTCTCAATATGGGTGTGATTTAAGACTTCGGTGCGGATCATTGGGCCGTACACCTGCTGATATGCGGGTGGGAGACTTATGGCAGCATAACTGAGCAGAAACCCACACGTGAGAGGAGAGTAACAGCGGCGTTCATTCCTCTCTTCCATGCAGCCTACTAGACCCCGTACATACGGAATGAGCGCCTTGATCTGTTCCAAACTCTGGATTAGCCCATATATAACTGCAAAATATCTAGCAACAGGCATTGAAGTCATGGGGGCTGATTCAGAGATCCATTTTTTTCCATATGTACTTACGACCGTATTACGATTCTTTATAATCGCACCTTCATGCGTTCTTTTAAATGCCTCCCCCTGCCCACTTTTATGTAAATTTTATTGCATATTTCTACGCCTCCTATCCGCATGTATGTACCAAAGTGCAATTCACATGCCGTGCCTAAAGCACTTATGAGCGTATATTCAACGTAACTTACATAAATAAAGTTACTACACATGCGCAGTTGATCCGATTCTAAATATACGCACACAACTCCCCGTGAAAACGGTTCTCCGAATACGGCCCATGGCGGTCGCCAACCAGTTAACGCCTACGAGAAAACAAGCGTATATATTTTCAACACCAATGAGCAGAGCTTTCCATTTTGACTGGAGAAAGTCAATAAATAATATATGTTTTGAGATTGACCTCTGCATATTCAAAGCGCACGATACAGAGTATAACGTGTGAGGTTAGTATAAAATAAATAAGCTCAGAATTCCAAGTGCAATAAATGACCGGTATTTATTATTCACAACCTTCACAGTGCTGAACGTCAGGAAGAAAGAATTTCACATAGGAATGGTCTTATCAGGTCCTGGTAATCGTGATGGGAATATTTCATGCCGGACAGAGAAAGATCGGCTCCTGGGAGAAATGTTTAGATTTGATCATGGGAACAACATGCCTAATATTTATGGACTTTCTGCAGACTTGGCAAATGTACTTGTTCTAAATCACAGAAAATAATGTAAACCTCAAAGTCAGCATTTGTGAATTGTCCCATTTCAAGTCAGCAACGATGAACTATTAATGGAACATATTTAAAATAGTTCATTGTTACTGCTGAGGTTCCCCAGAGGTTCTGTGGCCAATAGTTTAGAAAAATAAATAACGCACAAATCATTACGGGTCCTTTAGATCTTGAATTTCCATTTTTCCTAATGAAGCTAAAAAAAACATTATTCAGTTACTAGCAATACATATAGGGTTCAATAATCTCCTTGCCCCCAGGACATTTGGGATTAGCGTTAAACGGAAATGTATTTAATTTACTGTAGTGGGGCTGATCTAGTGTGAGACGTACACGTAGCGGAATGTATTGTTACTTACTTTTGCGCTGCGCATGGTGAGTGTAGTTCGCTGATACAGCGATCTGTATGGCGAGTTTCCGGCAATGAAGCCACCACCGTTGTCATTTTCCAGCGGTTCCTGAGGAGACGGCATCTTTGAAGATTCCAATAATGGCAGGTACTTTTTCTTCACCTTAACCATCCCCTACCCGCAAACTAACCTTAACTCTCCCTGTACCACAGCCTAACCTTAATTCTCCCTGTACCACAGCCTAACCTTAACTCTCCCTGTACCACAGCCTATCCTTAACTCTCCCTGTACCACAGCCTATCCTTAACCGTCCCGTCTCCACAAACTAACCCTAACTGTTCCCTCTCTGCAGTCTAACCCTAGTTTTCCCCCTCCCGCAGTCTAACCTTAACTGTTCCCTTTTTCCCCGGCCACCCTTAGCATTCTTTTTTTGTATTTCTTCAAAGCCACAGTGGATCATCTGGGCCGTGGCTCCTGCATTCGTCAGCACGTTGCTAGAGCCACGGTTCAGGTGACCCCCGCAGCGGAACTTACTTTACCTGCTCAGCTGTCACGTCCCAGATACTATACAGGACAACGGAGCAACAAAGCAGGTAAAGTAAGCAATGCTGCAGGGTAATAGTCAATCTGCGGCTTGTGTGTTCCGCAGGGGTGTGGTTCTCCGGATCAATGGTCAAAAGACCATCATTCTACAGCTGAATGCAGACTGGCGTCAATTGCCAACAGTTTGCATTTTTGAAAACGTGGAAATATGGAGATGTAAAGACTCCTCTGAGGAAACTTGTTTCCAGTCTAATCCACTTATTGGGACAAAATGGAAAATGGGCGGAACAGCGAACAGTTATTCAAAATAGGGACAGTTGGGAAGTATGTTATCTGTGTGGGAAAGGAGAAGGTGCAAAATGCACCCCATCTATCCGGAACATGTATAACCAGTCCACACACAGCGGCCATCCTGCAAATATGTGGACAGACAACTGTTCCCCTCACAGTCACCCATTGGGTTCCAACTTTGGGAAAGATCAGGAAAGTGAAGTGTCTGTTCTTCAGCCACCCGGTCTGTTCTAAGGCATCAGATAAAGGTTAGCTCCTATGAATGTGCACAAACGACTATAAATTAATATAAATGATACTAAAAGTCTTAGGGTCATGAAAGAAAAGGTTGATATGGAGCCCATAGCAACCAATCACATTGTAGCTCTCACTTTACTATTACATACAAGAAAATGTCAGCTAGAATCTGATTGGTTGCTATGGGCAACATATCCATTTTTCCATTCTCACACAATCAATCAGATTCTAGCTCTAACTTTGCTATTACATACTAGAAAATGTCAGCTAGAATCTGATTGGTTGCTTTAGGCAACATATCCTCTTTTCCATTCCCACAGATGCGTAAAGCTGGCCCTTGGTGATAGACTCGCATTAAATCTAGTTAAGCCTGTCCAAACAATAAGGAAGACTTCATGACATTGCTTAGTATGATAGCACGGATTCAGTCATTATATCGGAGTAATTGGCTTCCTCGCAGGGAACAGAATCTTCGGATATAATCCAGATTTAAAGTTTCTTTGACACAATCTTTAGATCTTTATCCAGCAGATTTTAACAGCTAAATCCCTGCAATTACATTTACTCAAATAATTTATATTTAGTCAAAAAAGATGGATTAAGTCATTATAGTTAGCTAAGATAAGTGTGATTTGGTCTAAATCCCTCATTGGATTTTGCCAAATCACTCCTACATATAAGAGCTACTACACCACTTAGCAGCAACGTCTGTATATTATTGAGCTATTCTTGTTGTGCTCGTTTACATTTAGAGCGTGTGACCCAGAGGTGACCACAAATCACCAGGCACCATGCGCACACAGCGGTGTCCATTGGATTGCAACCAATTGCAGTACATAACGTATGGGCACGCGGTAAGCAGCAATGTGGGAAACAGGTGATTTGAGCGATATCGTAAAAGTATGCACCTTCTGTTACGCTCAACCAGCAACTGCATCCCGGGAATCGTTCCTGCAGGTCCGCCCCCTTACTCATTTATATATGGTAGACAAGGCGTAACTAGAAATTTTAGCGCCAGGGTCAAAAATGAAAAATGGTGCCCCTGACCATGAATTACGAGCCAATTTAATCTTAAATATTAACTTACTGGTGCCCCCTTAAGCTTTGTACCCTGGGTGGCCGCCCCTATAGCACACCCCCTAGTTAGGCCATGATAGTAGAACACCTTATTCCACTAGTGCAAAACACTGCTGGAACAAAAACTCTGCGTCTGCTTTTTTGTGCTTACTTATGTTTTGTACCTGTAAGTGTAAGCCATAGGTGTATCTATAATGGGTGCAGGTTGTGCAGTGCACACGGGCCCCTCAGAACACAGGGTTCCTGTGTCATTGGGCTGGATCCAGACCTAGTTAAGTGTATGAACTTAGTTACTCCTGGGCTAAACCATGGTGATTGCAGGGGAGTCATATTTCATCTGTTGCAAACAGTATTAG
>WWET01003442.1:97554-108207 GCA_011038615.1 Limnodynastes dumerilii
CCATATGTGAAGTGGTTGTTTTTTTTATCGAGGCATATGTGACGTGTTTTTTTTTATTGGGACATATGTGAAGTGTTTTTTTTTCTATTGTGGGCATATGTGACGTGGTTTTTTTTTTATTGGGACATATGTGAAAGGGTTTTTTTCTATTGTGGGCATATGTGACGTGGTTTTTTTTATTGGTTGGCATATGTGAAGTTAAGGGCCACTTGTGTAATTTTTTTATTTTTTTGGTGTGTGGGCACGTGGAGAGGTGGGTTTTTTTTTTTAAATGGAGCGGGCAGTGTATGTTTACTTTTTAACTAAAGGGGCATGTGTACACATTTTGAACAGGGCATGCTGCCGATAGTAGTTCTACAAGCGCTAGCATGCCCTGTCATTCATGGGCATGCTTGCGCCTGTAGTTCTACTACATGCAGTATGCCCTGTCGGCCGGGAGTTATTTATTTATTTTTTACACATAGGCTGCGGCGGCGGGGCAGCCGGGGGAAGGGGTAATTTTTTAATATACAGCGTTTTTTTGTTTTCTTTTTACTTTTTTTTTAAAGCTCCGGTGAGCTGCCTCTACGATTCCACCAGCTCTGAGCTGGTGGAATCGTAAGGCTATTTCCGCATGCAGCGGACTCGTGTGCAGGGAATATTTAAATGAGCTTTTCTCATTTAAATATCCTGGCACACCCCCCTTTTCAATCGGAGTCGGATGCTGGCGGATACCATAAACTCCGCCAGGAATCCGACTTCCTTGCGCCTTTTACGCATGCGCAGTTGCACTAAATAGCTTCGCATCCGTGTGAATTTCACACGGATGCGTAGCTCTAAATCCGGTCCATTGTTAGAAGCTAAAAAGAAAGCAAAGAATTTTGATAAGAGAAAACTGTTAAGGACAATTTACTCTTTATCATAAAATTTAATTAATTTTATAAAACTAATTTTAAATAAGAATATTTCTTTATTAAAACAAGATGAACTTTTGGCCCCATATTTGAAAGAGAGACCTAAGGTTATATTTAAAATAAAAATATTAAACATTTCTTAGCACTTACTCAACTGAAATTTCCCCAAATCGGAGCTGGGACTATACAAGCAGAAGAAATTTAGGGGTGTTACAAATGTACAAATGTGTGTGTGACATGCAAAGCCATTTTGGATAACACTAAATACATTCAATCTCACACGAACAAAAAATATTTACCAATCAAGACTTTTATTGATTGTGAATCTACGTTCGTTATCTTTCTCTCCCAACGCACTGCCTCCACCTCCCCTCTCTGTCAATCTGTACACTGGCTTCCTGTCCTTTTCAGAATTCTCTTCAAGCTCCTCACCACAACTTACAAGGTTCTCTCCTCCTCCACCGCTCCCTACCTCTCCTCCCTTATCTCCACCCACACTTCCATTCGCCCCCTCCGCTCTGCTGGTGACCGCCACCTCAACTCCAACCTGATAACTAACTCTCACTCCCGCATCCAAGACTTCTCCTGGGCCACCTCTCTCCATTGGAACAACCTACCACCTCCTATCAGGCAATCCAGCACACTCCAATCTTTCAAACGTTCCCTTAAAACCTACTTCTTCAGGCTACCCTTCCTCCACCTAAGCTTACCTGCCCTCCCCATCCTCATCCCTGTGTCTCCTGCCTGTTCACCCTCTCTCACTTAGCATGTTAGCTCTTATGAGCAGGGTTCTCCTCCCCCCTGTCATCATCCCTCTACCTTGTCCTCATCACTTCCGACATTTTTCTCTCTACTGTCTGTCTCTCTCCTTATTCATCTGCTCCTACACACATATCCAGCATCTTCATCTCCCATACATATTATCTCTCTCCTTATTCATCTGCTCCTACTCACATATCCAGCATCTTCATCTCCCATACATATTATCTCTCTCCTTATTCACCTGCTCCTACACACATCTCCAGCATCTCTATCTCCCATACATATTATCTCTCTCCTTATTCACCTGCTCCTACGCCTTTATTCTCCATATATATTGTTTTGCTATTTTTGTACTGTATTTAATGTTTGCATTGTATTCCTTATTCATGTTTTCATACCCTCTGTTAATTATTGTATTGTATATGTAACTATTATCTTTGCTATTACCTCTGTACGGTGCTGCGGATACCGTGTGGCGCCTTATAAATAAACGCTAATAATAATAATAATAATAATAAAAATATTAATAATATGTCTTACAATGCCCCTGTTCTATTCAATATCTAGGACGGACAACTAGAAAATTGAAGGATGGATTTCATGAACATCATTTAAACATTAAAAAGAAATTAATCAATTACAGAGGACCGTATTCAGAGATCGGTGTCCAGATCGGTCCGCAAATATACGCAGGCCAAACCCCCTCACACACATGACACTCCCCTCTCTCGGCCGTGCCCTCGGAGACTTACATAGACCACCGGTAACTTTCCGTGTGCAGTCCCATGCGTATATATGTCCTCCGAGCGTACGTATCTTGATAATCGCGCACACTTTTCTTTATTTAAATGCCCCTCCCCCCGCTCATTTTTATTTAAATTCTCCTGTGCGTATCTTTACATCGCCGATCCGGACGTATGTATCCACGTGCGATTCACAAGTCCGTCCGTAAGGCACTTCCGCAAGTATAGTCTACGTGAACTACATAAACAAAGTTACTACGCGTGCACAGTTGAAACGTACCTAAAAATACGCATGGAAATCAGCGTGAAAACGGATCTCTGATTACAGCCCAGAGTCTCTAAACAATTTTCGACCCAGGTGCAAAAATATGCAAACATCCATTCCCCTCCCCACACCCCTCATGATATCAGCCCCATTGCAGCTGATCCCCCTGCTACCACAGTAGCTGAGTCAGTTATCTGCCCGCATCCAGACCAGATGCAGCAGCAGCGAGGTCCATTTCTCCAGGTGAGTGACAGTTGGAAGCTCAGGGGTGGAGTATATTGTACCTAATAGAACGGGTTATGTTGAAGGGTCTAAATTCTCTGGATCCAGAATTCCATCAAGGTACTTTATGTACTGTGGAGCCCACGCATGCACTGCAGTACAAACAGGGAGGAGGGGGTGGCATTTTTCTCAAGCCATTTGGAAAATGCCCTTATAGCGTAATCCGGCCCATCTTTGAAACTAAAGTAAGTTTTGGAGGAGTAAAGCGTCTCAAAATATTTTTTATATATTTTTTTTTTATACATTTTTTTTTATACATTTTTTCATTTCATTCATTCATTCATTCATTCTTCTTGATTTTTACTTTATGATTAACTTCTGACCCCAAGACCCCTCTTTCCCAGCTGTAGAGGTCTTGGTACATTTGCTTATTATTAAAAGCTGGTAATTTCGTGACCTTGTGCTACACATGTTTAATAATTTTCTCATCCGATTAACCAAAAAGAAGATTATGTTTGTTTTAGCCGTTCTTTAGATGATTCTAGAATGACTCATAATTAAGTTGTAAATTATCTAAAATTCTTTTTTTTTTTTTTTTTCTGGCACTGAAAGAAAGTAAATTGTGGTGTATTTACATAAGTGTAGAAATGACAGGTAAATAGAAGAATAAACGGTATGTACAAGATGTACAGAGACTAGTCACTAACTCCAGATGAAAGACCTGTCTCCTTTTCTTCAGCAATGTTGTTTAGAAAAATGGGTTTTGAATGGCACAAATATAAATATAACATTTTTTTATTATTATTTAAGTCTCCTGGTGGCAGCGGCGGGTTGGTTTAGGATTTACAGGGAATTTAGACCAGCGACCTTCAAGGTCACCCTGCAGATTATGAACTTTTTGTTGTGTGAAGAGAACTAGAATGCTCTCTGTATTGGTTGGTGGTCACTAAGATGCTGACTGTACAAAATAGAGGTCACTTCGATGCATTCTGTATTGGATGGTGGTCGCTAAGATGCTGACTGTGGAAAATGGAGGTCACTAGGATGCTCAATGTATTGGGGGTGGTCACTAGGATGCTGACTGTACAGAATGGATGTCATTTGGATGCACTCTGTATTGGTCGGTGGTCACAAGGATGCTGACTGTACAGAATGAAGGTCACTAGAATGCATTCTGTATTGGTCGGTGGCCACTGAGATGCTGACTGTAGAAAATGGAGGTCACTAGGATGCTCACTGTACAGAATGGATGTTACTTGGATGCACTCTGTATTGTGCAGTGGTCACAAGGATGCTGACTTTACAGATAGAAGGTCACTAGAAAGCTCTCTGTATTGGTTGGTGATCATTAAGATGTTGACTGTAGAAAATGGGGGTCACTAGGAAGCTCAATGTATTGGGTGGTGGACACAAGGATGCTGACTGTACAGAATGAAGGTTACTAGAATGCTCTTTGTATTGGGAGTTTGTCACTAGAATGCTGACATTAGAAAATGGAGGTCAATTCGATGCACTCTTTATTGGGCAGTGGTTACTAGGATGCTCACTGTACAGAAGAGAGGTCACTATGATGCGCTCTATATTGGTTGGTGGTCTATAAGATGCTGACTGTAGGAAATGGAGGTCAGTTGCATGCTCTTTGTATTTGGTTTTGATCACTAGAATGCTTTCTGTATTGGGTGGGGGGTCACAAAGATGCTTTCTGTATTGGGTGGTGGTCACAAGGATGCACTCTGTATTGGGTGGTGGTCACTAGGACCTATGCTGTATAGAGACCACCATGAATCTCTTTATAGTAAAATACTAGTCTGTAGCACTTTTTCTCCTACCTAGTTGGCTATGCCTAACCCCCACTCACAGTATACATTTGCACCACTCTCGTTTAGGTTCTTTATTCTGTGCTAATCCCGCTGACTTTTTGGTTAGTCTATCTATATTTAATCCTATAGTTGATCCTGCCCAAATGTGACCTCTTGCAGATCATTTTTCCTGGGCCCACTGATCTGCTGGGGGTTGTATCTCTGGTAATACTTATGTCTTCTTTGGCATCATGAAGTTGGAAGGACCTGCTAACAACTCTCCCAACTTCTTCATTCCAAAATTACAACTCAACTTATTGAGGAAATGGAACAGTTATGGTTACAGTAATGTGCATTTTGAGTAATGGTTTTCAAATATAAGGTAATTTGTTAGGATTAAAAATAAGTATTACATGACAATGATGATTTATCTCAGAACATGGTACAAGAAAATCATTATTTTTCTTTGTCTGTGTTTGTGTGGTTGTAGAATGAGCCTTCGAAACCACAAGAACATTACAGGTTATTACAGTATTGCTTCCAGTATAACTTTCATTCAGACTGTCTGGGTGGACACCGAATGAAAACATAATAAAGGGGAAATTGTTTCACATATAAATATGCCTGGGACGTATCTTCTGACAATAAAACATAGAGCTAAAGCATGGTGTACTTTTCCTTAATTGACGCCTGTCTGCACACAGCCTCTACCACCCAAAGCCGTCCAATCGACCAAACACACCCTGTTACAATGAGCTATTCTGTGGCTTTGTGAGTCTTGTCAGAGGGTTATGCTGGTAATATCCTACATTCATTCATTATTAACCCACCTTGGTGTTCCGGAGCAAAGGCAAAGTCATTTGTGGTATGCTATATGTTAACTTTCCCATTTATTTTCTTTTAATGGGCTTCTCAAATAAAGGGCTACGTAAAACAGAGAGCAGGGGAAAACGTAGGATTTTAAAAGGAGGGTTTCCATATTATTACCATGAATAATAAGGAATACTAAAAGAAAAAAAGTATACATACATAAACACATGCTGTACCATGTTGTTAGATTATGCCACACAGTTATGCCTTAAATTCACCTTTCCATATAGTACTATAAGAATAGCATGCTCTCCCCAGGCCCACCATCAGGGGGAGCTGCTGGGACAAATGTCCTGGGTCTAGATAGAGAGGGAGGAAGTGGAAGTCCTAAGTCCCGCTCTCAGACCCAGGACAACAGCTCCCCCTGATGGTGGCCCTGGGGAGAGCATGCTGTTCTCATACTATGGAAGGGTGAATTAAAGACATTGGGCCTGATCCAGAACAACACATCGGAGCGAATTTACGCGTGGCGGAGACGTAAAATCGCCTATTTCTAAGTACTGCGCATGCGCACCATAGAAAATACGCTCATTAGCGTAGCGTAATTGTGAACGTATGGGCCATTCACGTATTTGTCACGTAAATACTTTCGTGTGGGCGTGCCAATTTTACGTGAGTCAACAATACGTTCGATTTACGTGAAGTAGGTGGAGGTTGGTATGTAAAGTGTACAGTATGGGCGTGCTAAGCAGCGTACGTTCACGTAGTCTATACGTCCGTTAGGGGACGTACGCTGTTACGCGAAAAAAAGTTAAGGTAGGGTTTGGGAAGCGGAACTCGGTGAAATACGTACATTCAAGGGGTGTGCCTAGGGGGAGTGTATAGAATATACGCGTGCGAAAATACGTTACGCGTGGAAACGTATTGCACACGTAGTTCTGGATCTACCCCATTAGCATTTGCACAATGCACGCTGCATGGGGATTTGTGCTCAGATCTGGATCGGGGGCCACTGTGTCTTTCCTAGTGGATGATCCAGTCCCATATATGGAAAATAAGCACTATTTTATAGAAAGTGTCCTGCATCCTTTAAATGCAAAAAGTGCTCATCTGATAGATGATAATCATCATATTCAATAAGAAAGCAAAATGATGGATATGTTTTGAAGATTTCCAAATATTTGAAAGACTTAAATGTCAGGGACCCTCTGCACTACACACTGATAACAGACACAATGAATGTACTACCCCATGGAATGTGATCTAGGTAATGTAGAACAGTGTTTGTGGGGTGCACAATTTCTTCAGTTGTGGTTGAAAGACTTGATGCAGGAACACGGAGAGAAAACCTGAACTCACAACGCTTCATGTCAATGAGAAGCAGACGTTACTGCACCATCATACTGTGCAAATCATTATGGCATAAAAAAGGAATCATTTTGTCAACTATATTAAACATATATAATGGGATAAACATCACAGCTCATCCATACAATAATAAACAATTCAACATAAAAGGGAGCAAATGAAAGAAAAACATTTAAGATTTCTGAAAGAATGTTGCTGTGTTCCAAATCCAACCAAACACAAAATTCCATATGTGCTGAAAAGCAGAGATTCAGCATGAAAGCTCATGACCATAATGAAAAGAAACGCTTCAGCTTGTTAGGTGTGTAGATTTCTGAGATAACCTATTATTCAGTACAAAGTGATGCTACAGGGCCCAGAGGAGAGGGAAGCCCATGGCATCTGGCCCCAATGCACTGTTAGCAGAGGTTAACAAAGGTTGACAGGTTAAAACAGCGCTCAGCGCTCCATGTATGAGTGTATGTATGTATAGCGCTATAGCGCTGTTATGTCTGCCCAGTCTCCTGCACCAGTTTCCCGCAATCTGCCCGCTCCTATCCGCTCCATTACCTTGTCTCCCGCTGTCACTTACCATCCCTCGCCACCTGCTTCCTGCATCCTTCCGGGCACCGTTCACCGCATGTGTTCCCCTGCCGCCGGTGTCTTCTCTCTCCCTCCACGCTGTTAGTTCATCCACGTGTTGCACCACATCCTCATGCTGCGGGCGCGCGCCTCCTTGCTGTAATTTTGTTTAGAGCTCCCTCTGCTGGCAGCTTGCGATATTGCAGGGTTTTCTTCAGACAGCTCAGCCTATCAGAGGCTAGCTGTCCCTATATTAATCCTTCCTGTTCCTCATTTCCTTGCCGGTTATAGACTCTGCCTGTCAGACCTGTGACCTGCTATTCTCTCGTGTGCCTAGTGCCTTGCTTTTGCTTGCCTAGTGAATTGACCATTGCTTGCCCACTTACCTTGCTCAGTCCGTGCCTTGTTTACCTTCCTTGCTATCTTCCCCGGTTCTCTCTCCTTGTGTTCACCCACCTCCCATACCTAACCTTACCTGGAGTGCTAGTCTTTGTTACCCCTTTTGGGGTTTCCGCTGCATGTCTGTGAGCGTGAGAGTCCTAGTCCGTCTTGTCCTGTCCCGTGATCCATCTTCCGTCCGTCGTGCCTGGTTTTGTGTTAACCGTAGTCTGTCTCTTCCGGACTGGCGCTATTCCCACTTCTCTTACTACTCCCATCCCTCCTGTCTGGGCTTTACTCCGGCTTTCCCTTTCTCTTCCTCGAGTCTGGTTCAATGGGGCCCGTCCAGGCTATTGGGCCGCTGCCAATTCCATCCCCACCACCAGGGGCCCTGGTGAAGACCCCCCGATAGTAGAGTCTCCAGGCTCTGGAAACCAACTTGTTCACCCTGTCTATCTCTTCTGTGGCCACCTCGGTACTCACCAGGTAAACCCGGGGGGCCACGCTAACTCACTCCCTGACCACTCCGGTACTCAAAGGGTAAACCCGGAGTGTCAGAACCATAACAAGTGCTCAGCACCCATACATGAAGCACCGAGGGTCTTTTTAAAAAGTGAGGGGGCCTTTGTGCAGGATTTCTTTATGCCCCCTCCCCTCATCCCCTAAGGCCTGTATATTTACATACATAGACCATGGTGCAGAGTGTGTGCCATGGGGACCCCTGTTCTGAGGGGCCCATGTCTACGCCCAGCACCCATTATAGATACAACAATGTTGAGCGCCGAGCACTGTTTTAAGCAGTCAACCTCTGACAGTATCTTTCACATAACCAGGCACATTAAGCTCCGCCCCAGTACAGTATGACTCCACCCCCCTTCCTTGCTTTGGAACCCGAGTCTGTCATGTTACATCCCTGGTGGAGGTGGCCTGACCACTTATTTCAGCCCAGGAAGTCATAAAATTCATTATTCCTCCGTTTTATTTTGCATTGAGCCCGGTCACATACCCTTCCCTTTCTTTTGTGCAGTTTTCACAAACAAACGTGTTTTTTTCTAAACTTTCATTTCCATTCCATTTAGCTAGACAAAACCCCAAAATGCTCAAATACATTATTAATGACTGTCAGTTTTAATGCAGATGGCACAATTCATTGAAACAGACACACAGGTGTTAAATGTGTTTCAATTGACTCTAATTCTCTGTCCTGGGAGAGATCGATGCTGAATCTCCCGTGTGATATAGTGTCACAGGAAACTGTAGGAAGCTGGCGCAAATCTAAATTACACGTAGGCAGCACCTAACATAATAGATCCATTCCCATGGGTGACTGTCCAAAGTCTGGATATGGGCTTGAGAGAAATACACTTCTGTTGATCTAGACTGAAATAGAATACACTTATGACAGCTGGAATACCAAAAGATTATCCTTTCAGTTTCAATATGCTGTCTTGTGATGCCTACACAGTCGCATCTGTTCCTTGGCTGCAAAAATAAATATTTACTCTGTAACGCCTCTGTCCAAATTGATATGAGATTAAAATGTGTTCTTTATTAAACCATGTTTTTATTCAGTATAATTATATTTTTGCTCACAAAAAAATCACTAGTTGGCTTTATAATTGATCGTGAATACTTTGTAATATAGGCCCACGTGCACACCTAAGAAGCAGACGCTTCTTAGGTGCATATCCTTAGTAAACGAACTACAACGCATGCATAATAGTGCTTTACGTAATCCAGGTTGGTACCTAGATTGCCCTTGTGCGCTCTTTAAAGGCAGCACAGAGTATTTTAAGTAAAAAGAGGCGGTGTAATGCCACCTCGGAGAGGGATTAGGGCGCTGTCTCAGAGTCGCTGTTTTGGAGACTTGGGGACCTCTGCCGGGGGTGAGCTCTCAATTTAAAAATACATGATCTATGACCCAAAGTTGGGACTCTGACAGTTTTAGAGTTAGGACGCAAACAGAGAATCCTTGTAAGTGGCTGGTGGCTTGTCATATATCTGCAGATTTATGTGTCAGGATACAAGCAAATATCAGGGGTATCAATTCATATCAAACTATAGAGTGACCTCTATTTGGCGGGGGGCTACTTGGAGAGGAGCAGTTTTGTCTTTAAAAAGTGGGGTATAGATAATAACGTTCACTTCATGGGATCTTCTGGAAGGAAGGAAGTGTTCCATATTCCCAATTAATCTGCTGAATCCCAGGCAGGGAAGGGTGTGTGTAAGTCTTTCTGTGTTTTCCCCTTTTATTTTATAAGAAACTGTTTTGCATTTTGTGGGCCGCGTGTATGCAATCTACATTGCAAGAAGTAAGGTAGATTACGTTCCAAAATTACTGCGCATGCGCAGTAGCACTTTTCGCAGTAGCACTTTTCGCAGAACTCCGGCCTCAATTGCATTGCGGCCAGAGCTCTGAATCCGGCCCTGTATGTCTATTTTGTTATTCTCTGTAACTAAGCATTGTGATTATTATCATATTAAATATCAATTAATAAGTTCATGTCTCTGTGTTCTTACGGATTCACGTGTCAGACCAGCTCGGTTATTAAACGCTTCTCAATGGTAACAGAAGAGGTCATTCTGAGTTGATGATAGTTCTGATAAAGTATAACTGTGTTTGATTTGGGGTAAAAGAGAACCTAAGACCTCCTGGGAATAGCCTTGGTGGTGGCAGTTCATTAGTAATAAGTCATATTTGGGGTGAGAGAAGGGGCATTAGTCATTGGAGAACAGACCAGGTGGCTGTTGCGGTTAACCCCTTGAGCCCCAGATAAGTCACGAAAGCCTCAGGTGAGCTCTGGGTCATGACAGTATGTAAGTGATTCTCTGACTTTTATTTTAAAGATAGA
>WWET01003442.1:109601-119788 GCA_011038615.1 Limnodynastes dumerilii
ATAGTAGCAGCGTTGGAACGCTGGAGGGGACGTCCTCCAGCGTCCCAACGCTCACGTTACTCCTGGAGGGCGAGGGGAGGTAAGTAAATTAGGCTAGGGGGGCGGGCTAGGGTAGCCTTCACCCGGCGTAAGGAAGGGGCCATACGCCCGCACAGGGGGAGTGCCAGGGGGGAGTCAGCGATGTAACGCTGAGCGTTAGCACGCTTAGCGCTACATCGTTGATCTGGATCAGGCCCTAAGGGAGGGAAAATTCTCTACGAAGATGAAGGCTCCTCCTAGCACCTAACCTCTAATTCACTCCTCTAACCACACCTTTACCCCTCTACCACCAATCTAATCTGTAAACAAATCAGATCAAACTTTTAACCCTCACCTGCCTGGCACTGAGTGTGGCCCTGCCTGCCATTTCTGTGACTGCAGCCTTATGGGGTCTCTGTCTCTTTAAAAATTCAAGGTAATAAGTTACTAACTTTTTATATGGTAATCCACCTGATATACACCAAATTGTGATGAATCTATTCATAAACCACGGTCAGAAACAACTATAACACAATGTTGTTATCACAGCATATGATATGCAACAGAATGACCAATAATTCAATAATAAAAACATATGGCATTTATTAGACTATTACTCGTCCTGAAAAATTAGGCGTTCATGAATTCCATTGTGGAACATGTTATTTTGGAGATTGAAAAAAGGCATCTCCAGTGTCCCTCCCAGGTCCCTCTCCAGAGACCCTCCAACATGACCCATTCCATTAGGTACAATATACTCCGCTCCTGAGCTTCCAACTGTCACTTACCTGGTTTAATGAATTAACAGATATTTAAAAAACTATTTGTCTCTTCAACAAAGGTGGTTACCATAGTAACTGACAGTTGTAAACTGAGGAGCAAAGTATTTTGTACCTAATGGAATGGGTCATGATGGAGGGTATAATCTCTTCATCCAACCAATGGGCTTGTGACCAATTCTCCAAATACCCCACCTGCTTCTAGAGTCCACCTGGTCTGTATGTTCCACTTTGTGTTTTTATCATTAGGTTCTATCCCTATTGTGAGGCTCTATAGAACATGGCAGCCTATAAATAAATAAATTATAATAATTGTTCATTTGAGCGTAAATACCAATAGCTGCATTTGAGCTCAATAACTGATATTAGCTGTTATCAATTAGTGTTTTTCTCCTTTTATTGCCTTCAACAACAAGACAAATGTATTGCAACAATTAGGGGGCGTTCAATGGGAAGCGACTGAGAGCAGAAACATCTGTATTCCAATATAAACAGATAACGGGAATAGTTTATTTGACCACGCACATGGATGTTGTGTAACCATTATGTGTGACCTGAAAGTCTTACGCACATGTATCTGTCAGTCACATTTGACTTGCTCTCATTGACATGCTCACTTTTCATGTGGCTGATGGGCAAATGTTTATACTATGGGGCCAGTTATTTAGATAATCTGCATCAAAAGTGAATTTCAGCTGTCAAATGATCTGCCAACCTCAGGATGATATACAATGAGGCACAGTCTTGTGCTGAGCAATCAAGGCAAAAGTGTATGTTACAACAAAGCAGGACATTCACTATGTCTTTTACAGCTGGATGGTGTGGCCAAAAACCTAGGTCATGTAGACAAAATACGACATTTCTGCACCAGATTAATAACTGTGAAAGCGAATGGATTTATTGCATATTGTCTTGTTTATTTCATGACCCTCGGATGCTGACTTTCAAACAACACTCCTTATTGGTGTAGACCAGGAGAAATGATATCAAAGGGCTGTATTCACACCTAAGAAGCTTTGTCTTCTTTAATGCATAGATTTAAGAAATGACCTACAACGCATACATTTACACAATCTACGTAGCAGTTGGAGTAGTTTAGTTAGATTGCCATCTTGGGGAGTGTTTAGGTAGAAGTGTGAGGGGGGAGGGATTTATTTAGCCGGGGAGGGTGGGATGGAAGCGGGTAGAGGCATTGGGCACAGAAGGTCCCCACCTAGAACGGGTCTATTTCAATAGGGCCATTTCCAACCAGCCAGTTGGTTTCGGTGCTCCAAAAGGTGAGGAAAAAAAGTCCCCCATTCCTTTTCCTAATTCTAACCCTAACCCTCCCCTCTCACTACCCTAACCCTCCCTTTCTAGCAACCTGACCCTAACCCACCATCTCCCTGCAGCCTGACCTTAACCCTCCTTCCCCTGCAGCCTGACCCTAACCCTCTCTCCCCTGCAGCCTGGCCCTAACCCTCCCTCCCCTGCAGCCTGACCCTAACGCTCCCTCCCCTGCAGCCTGATCATAACCCTCCATCTCTCGCAGCCTGACCCTAACCCTCCCTCTCTCGCAGCTTGACCCTAACTCTCCCTCACAGCCTAACCCTAACACTCCCTCCCTTGTAGCCTAACCCTAACCCTCCCTTCTCCGAAACCTAGAGAGGTTACTCATCTTTCTCTGTGGTCCAGTGGTCCGGTGGGGTCCGGCGGTAGTGGCTGCGGCGGGAGATCGGCATACTCACCCATTCTTAAAAAAAATTCTGAACTGGGAACTATTCGAATTAGGGACATTGGAATTGGAGCTTTCGGATGTCCCAATTTCAGAAATAAGACTTTCTAACCGGAGACTGACAACGGGGGGCAGGACGGGTGAGCTGGTGTGGATCTGTCCGCACCTAACTCTTAGGTGTGAATTTGGCCTAAAGGCTAAAACGCCATATGCTGTATATCAGATTCTTTATATAATGAAACTTATATTCCTATATAAAATGTTATGTGTTGCTGTATTATTCTATCCAAAAACATAATAAAATTATTGGAAAATTGCAAATAAATCTTTGCTTAAGACAATAATTATTTTTTACAAAGGAGAGGCAGCATTTGCTCTATTAATTCTATTCTCTGTACAGGCTAAAATTGTAGCACATGACAATGTGTCTTTCTTCGTTCCATTGATTACTATGACGTGCTTCATCGATTTGAATGTTTTGAATGGCTTCAATAAAAAAATTAAAAGAAGCGACAGACCAAGGATGAAAATATTGGAGGGTCCAATAATTCCTACGGGGGTTGTGATTGGTACAGACCATATGCTGCCAAGGTCATTGAGGGGAAAAGAAAGGTGGCTCCTAGGAAGCCCCCTGAACTATTTTTGGGAGACAAGGGTCCAGATTCACAGTTACGTAGTTTTCGCCTTACGCACGTTGTTTTAAGAATTGAGCTACTACGCAAGTGACTAAAGTCTAAAGACCAGGCTTATGCAATCAACAAACAGAAATGGTACGTAACTGTGAATCCAAACCAAGAAGCTTAAAAGTTGACCATATAATAGAATTAGATTAAAAAAAGAGAGAAAGCACTTATCCGTATTGGCAGGACAAGGTTCGGGACAATAGTTTCGGCTGTCCCCCCCCCTGATGGCAGCCCTGCGTATTGGGTCTGATCCAGACCTGAATGCAAAACCAAATATATCCCGTGTTTTGTAAAGCTCCACGCAGCTCAGTCAAGGCTTAGGGGAGATGCAACAAGAGGTTGTGTACGGACACAGTGCAGTTATATTCCCAGTATACTTTCCCTTTCCCAAGCGATCCAGAAGCAAGGTACTACACTGCTATGTATAGTAGAAGTGGTAAGAGCCCTTCATTGATTATATGAATGTAGTAAAAATATGGCACCGGATTCATAATTAGGTATGGAAGAGGACTTTTGCATAAGTCATCTTTATGTGTAACATCGGCGAGCGCCATATGTTACGTGTTGGAAGGGCTTCTGTACGGAACTTTGTTTTGTACTGAAGAACTTCTGTGGATGGGGCCGGCATTTAATTTCCGCAATGCTAATTAGGTGCCGGGGGTGGAGAGAGGCACTGCGGACGCAAATCCGTGCGGTTAAGTTAAGGTTGGGTTCTGGACACTTAAGGAGCAGAGAGACAGAGGTGTACTCTCCCCTGTATCTCCCCTCTGTCAGAGTTATGGACCTAACAGTGTCCATAACTTATCCTTAACTTTACCGCACAGACCTCTGTCCGTGTGAACGCAGAGCCATGCGAATCTGATTATCACCGCCGATTATTACTGATCTGCTTGACGATCCCCTCCTCCATTACGGGTTTGGCTGCATAGAGTTCTGGGACCGGATTCAGATTTTTTGCAAAAGTAATGAATTTCGGAACACTTCCGTGTTGTGAAAGCAACCTTATCGTTAGCGCACGTCTATGTGACGGAAGTGAAACGTTCGCAAATACGACCGCACGTCTACTGCATTACCACACCCATTTTTTGCTATTTATATTCCAACAGACGCCTACTTAATAATCCGTCCGACCTTTTATGTTCGCACAATTTTTTTTTTTCACGGAATTCACGTACGCATCATTCCAATTACGCTTCATAACTCCATGGTCTGCACATGCACACTAAATAGACATCACCCCACTTACGCATTTTGCGTGCGTAAATTACCAGACATTCTTCATTCTGAATACGGTCCTTGTTGCGTAACACACACATATGCAGATATTACTTGTAAGAGGACTCAAGTGGTTTGCATATGTCGCCCTGCGGTATTACCTCTGAAACCGACCCAAATGCTTCTAATATTTCTATTTAAAAGCGTTTTCATAATATTCAATCTATGAGTTGTATCGAGAAGATAATGTAAGTTCTGTTAGGGCATTTCACATCTGTCTCCTTGAAAATATATTCACAGAGTCCAGAAATGACAGACAACCGAATACTGTCCAAGCTTCAATGTATGGGAAAGAATACAGCTTAGTATGTTAAAGAGCAAAAGTTCAGAGGTCAAGATAAAACTCCAAAACATAAGCTTCAATGAAGATCCCTGTGGAGAGACACCGGCAAATAATCTAGATGTCACAACCCAAGGGATGGATGTCAACAGCTCAGCGGGAGATATTCCTTGAACCGTGTGTTGCCTCACTGCAGGCCATTCCTTAGTGTCGGAGGATTAACTTGATGGGAGAAGAGACACAGAGCAGATTGGTTATTTGTTTATTTGAGAATACAGTATCAAATGTTACTTTCAGAAAGTGAGTGGAGGTAGAGCCAAGAACACTAGAGCAGATCGAATTCAGCGCTGTTGTTTTTGCATGTTAAGTTAAATATCGGACACAATCGCAGTCATTCATTACATCCCCAAAAAATTGTGGCCAATATTTTAGTATGCTCCATCCATTCATTCAAAGTAAAATCCGCGATTCCCTCAAAGACACAACTTGGTACATATGACAAGAACATTCAGGTAACCCTCCGATATACTAAATCACGAATGAAAAGTGATTTGGATACTTGATATGCAGTGCCCCCTGAAACTATAATTATTCTGGAATGTTGTAACTCATATGTTAAATATATAAGTTATTAGGTTTGGATTATACATAATATGTTGGAGTAATGATACTTTAAGTATGTCTCACAAAAAGAACACCAAGGGCCAAATTTACTAAACTGCAGGAAAGGAAGCATGGAGATGTTGCCCATAGTAACCAATCAGATTCTAGCTCTCACTTTCCTATTAAATAGCTGGAATCTGATTGGTTGCTATGGGCAACATCTCCACTTTTTTTATCCCGCAGCTTAGTCAATCTGGCCCCAAATAACAAACGTTGTTTTAAAAGAATTTTATATTTATTGTAAAGTTGATTCTAGTTGATTCTAGTTGATTCTAGTACATGTTATGCTATCACAAATGTAATTGTAATTTGTACAAGGTGATGTTGTTAATAAAAAATAAAGTAAAAAATTGTGCTGTCATGACTAATCTTTCTCTGTTGGTGTTTGAAATGTTCTAAAATACAATAAATACAAATGAATTAAAAAGAAATCGCCATCCAAACCATATAAATCCCTAGTAACCACTACCAGGGCCTTGGCAACTTACACGTACATATGGTACAGTGGTCTGGTGATATTTTACTTCTACAGGCTGTGGTGTAACCAGGGCCACCATCGGAAATAGTCACAAGTGACATCACATGGGACAGGGCACCACGGGCCAGCATTAACTCCGAGCCGGTGCGCAGGCAGGGCCGGCGGAATCAGATAAGCGAAGTAAGCATGGCAGGGGGGCGCCAAGCCAGAGAGGGGCTCCCCTTCGCCTGCTATCCCCCGCTGGAATATGATGGGCCGGAGACTGGGGTGAAGTTGTGCGGAACCCTTGTAAGCGGGGTGGGGTTCGGTTCCCCCCCCCACTCTGGAGACCGGCAGGCCTCTCATACTGCAGCGGCAGTTACATAGAGCGGTAATGTCAGCTGCTCTGTGTAACTGCCTCAGACACTCATACAGGAACCTCCTGCATGAGCTGCCGGCATACTTGTAGTATCGGGGACTCGCGCGATGCAGCAAGCAGCACGGCGGAGGGATCTGCCTTGCTGCGGCTCTAAACCCTAACCCTAACCCTAACCTTAAATCCTAACCCTAAACCTAACCCTAAATCCTAACCCTAAATCCAAACCCTAACCTTAAATCCTAACCCTAAACCTAACCCTAAATCCAAACCCTAACCTTAACCCTAAACCTAACCCTAACCCTAAATCCAAACCCTAACCCTAAATCCAAACCCTAACCCTAACCCTAAATCTAACCCTAACCCTAACCCTAAATCCAAACGCTAACCTTAAATCCTAACCCTAAACCTAACCCTAAATCCTAACCCTAAATCCAAACCCTAACCTTAAATCCTAACCCTAAACCTAACCCTAAATCCAAACCCTAACCTTAACCCTAAACCTAACCCTAACCTTAACCCTAAATCCAAACCCTAACCCTAAATCCAAACCCTAACCCTAAATCTAACCCTAACCCTAAATCCTAACCCTAACTCCTATATCCAAACAATATTATTTCATCTATTCTTTCTTTAGGGAAATGACATTCTGTATAAGTTACTCGCACTTTTACCGCTGCGAGGCAGAGAAGACGTGATCCCTAAGCCGTGCTGCTTGCTGCGTCGCGCGGGTCCCCGATACTACAAGTATGCCGATCTGCCTCCCGGAGGAGGAGAGTGCCGCGGAGGAGGACTCAGGTAAGCTAAAAAAAAAATCATGATGGGGGTAGGCTGGTGGCACATTATGGGAGTACTGTGGAGGGCTGGAGACACATGGTAGGAATACTAGGGGGGCTGGAGACACATGGTGGGAGTACTATGGGAGGCTGGAGATGCATGATAGGAGTACTGGGGGGGCTGGAGACGGGCTGGTAACACATCATGGGAGAGGGGCTGGTGGCACATGATGGGAGTACAGGGGGGGCTGGTGGCGTATAATGTAACTACTGTGGGACTGGTATAAAGGAGAAGGGTGCAAATCTATTTTTTACAGGGGGGCGCCAGACATGCTAGCACCGGCCCTGTGCGCAGGGAAGTTGTTTCCTGCACACTTACCCGCAGAGCAAAGGTGAGCATTGCAGGCTGGCCCTGGGTGTAACTATTGTGCAGGAGGTGCGGAGGATAGGCTGGGCAAGTAGGAGCATCCCACCCTGGACCCACAGAGGTAAGCTGTACAGACCGGTCAGCTACCAGCAGTAGGTGGGGGGGGGGGGCAGAGACATGCTAGCACCGGCCCTGTGCGCAGGGAAGTTGTTTCCTGCACATTGATCTGCAGAGCAAAGGTGAGCATTGCAGGCTGGCCCTGGGTGTAACTTTTTTTTTTTTTAAGTTTTATTTATTATCCAGGCAAGAAACAGCCATATAAGAAGGCAATAACTCAGACATCATAATAGTAGCATATAATACAGACATTACTTGTGTGTTAGGTTCAGCTGTAGAACATATATCTCAGTTTCAGTTTGGGAGTCTGTCTACTTTTACCCTTGCCTGCAGGCACCAAGCTTTCTGAACCGAATTCACACTTGCGAGCGTGATCCGTAGATATCCCTAATTCTCTGGTACCCTCCCCCGCCCTGCCCCCGTTTTTTAGGTATCTGATGGGATTTACGAGTGCCAAAGGGCTACCTTATCTTAAGAAGGAAACTCCTTTCGGGCAGTATACACAGAAAATGGCCACACTTTATAATATTGGATCTTGCCCCAAGTGACCAAAGAGAAACAGATACCAGTCTATCAGGGAAACAGATACCGGTCCGTCAGGCCCGATTTTGAAAATGATACAGCCGCCGGTTAAATGGATAAACCACATCTAAATTAAACGAATTAAAATGCAGCAAGAAAAATAAATACTATTGAAATACATTGCTGTTTTCCAAGGGCTAAAAATCCCTAAATGGTGGAATAAATCTACATGTAAGGCATTAAGGATACTAACTAAAGGGGCACATACAGTAAGAATGTCTATAAACAAGTATTTTAATGAGTCTTTTTTACCCATTGCTTTCCTAAGTCATTTAAGAAAATGGAAACTTAAAACATTCATTATACTGACCGTTGCACGTTCAAATATGAATAGATAGTTATTTTAGACTTAATATGACACCAACACATCAAAAAGTCATTGAGCAGGGTCTGTTTGGAATGTACATCTTTCTGAGTAATACAGGTTTCCTGAATTAACAGTAAGCGTTCTTCAAATTACTTATATTTCCCTGGATAATATTTACAGTGGAAAATCATTATGAGTCTTTGCTATATTCTAAAAGGAATGTCTGTTATCGAAAAAAATCATAAGGGACTAATGGGAACGATTAAAAAACATTCACTGTATAAGAGCTGGTAATATGTTGGAGTTACATAAAGATTAATTGTTCACTATTTCGCTGAGTACATCTTTTATACTGAAAATCATTTTAGGCACATCTTCAAAAAACTTTATTGATATAGGCAACATGATAATAAATTTAATATTCCTGCCCTGTCCATTGAAAATTTTTACCAGGTCGGAATACTGGATCCAAATGATCCAGATCCATTCTGAATTAATTCACCAATATGATTTAGGACAGTTAGGGAAATTTCAGTCTCCGGAGGAATCCCACAATAAAAGACGCAACAAGAACACAAACTCTACAGATGTAAAAGCAGATGACTTGGAATTACTACAAAAATAATCTAGAGGAGACCTAGTTAATATCTACATGTTATACATGTTCATTTAAATCTGTTACAAGTCTGCTGACTTGATCATACAATTTATAATCTCCAGTTTTGAATAAAAAATAAAAAAATAAATAAGAGTAGGGAATATAAAAGTGCGGTATGTTTTGCTTGCCCATACAACTTTCAAGCCATTACTATATTAGTCAAAGGACTGGGCAAGCAATAGTTAATCTATTTCTAATAAGTCCCCCACACACAGCAAATAAGGATGGCTGTCTCATAATAAGTGAGTTTATTTTTCTTGTAGTGATTGACATCTGCGGATAGTGCTTCATAAACGGATGAATGTGCATAGAACTCTCTTATAGTATTGTGAACTGTATGACTACATTGCACAAGAGATCGCTCCCAATATATCCATCTGTCTCTAAGTGTTAAAAGTGAACATTTTATATAGAAATTATTTTTTCACTATAAATAAATTGATTTAAAAAAAAGAGAGATTTATGAGGTTTTGTTCTATAATTTGTCAAATTTAATAGAATTAGATATTAAATAGAACTGATATTTGCAATATATCTGAATAGAACTTATACATTCTGATATTTGCAATATATCTGAATAGAACTTATACATTTTATTTTATAACTAAATGTAAAATAAAATTTCTTCCCACAAAACAGAATAAACTTTTTTTCCCTTTTTAACAACAAACATATATAAAAAAAAATTATTACTAATCCTCAAATAATTACCAAAAAAATGTAATACAGGATTTAAATGTGTCAACCTTCGCCTTTACATTTTTCTCTATCAAGCAGATCTGCAAGTAATTTCATCATGTTTTCACACAGTGCAAAGACATTCCCTTTGTTTACATTGGAGACAAATTTTCCTAAATTGTCGTAATTCTATTGATTAAATAATGGCCTTCTTCCTCATTTAAAGGCAATTTTAGTCCCATGTCATGGCAAACAAGAGTTAAGTCATATGTATGTACACTGTGTGAAAGGCAGATTGTAAGGCAAAAATCCTTGGCTTATTGACAAGACCTTTCCAATAACTATTTAAAGGCTGTGTTACAGTGTCTGAGAGTAAGAAGTGATAGGTGAGAATTTATTGAAGGAGTCACTTTGAGGTCTGCAATTAAAAGATCTAACAACACTAATTCTTTACTGT
>WWET01003442.1:126436-140383 GCA_011038615.1 Limnodynastes dumerilii
TGGGCTAAACCATGTTGATTTCAGGGGGAGTCATATTTCATCTGCTGCAAACAGTATTAGAGTTGAGAGGTGATGTTTCCCAGCCCAAGTCTAAATAACAGTGTGATAGAGAAGCTGGTCAGTATCTGTGTGCAGTAAGCAATTCAAAGATATTTCCCTGCATGCAAAGAATACAATTACCTTCACTCCCTCTGAAATATACATGGTTTTGCCCAGGTGTAACTTTTCTCTCTTAGGGCCGTATTCAGACTACCGGAATTATAACATATACGTCCGGTGTTTAGCTATTTTTACTACTGCACACGTGTAGTTAATTTTTTAGGTAATCTATGTATCGTTTCCTTACGTAGATTGTGTATATTGTGTCTAAAAGCTATATACGCAATCTACGTAAGGAAAAGATACGTAGATTATGTAAAAAATTGACTACGCATGCGCAGTAGTAAAAATCGCTGAACACCGGACCTATATGTTATAATTCCGGTAGTCTGAATATGGCCCTTAATTATAAGCTCCTTCTTAAGTCTGGATCCAGCCCATTGCTATTATCTCTAAAACTCCAAAACAGACCTGGTACACCAACAGGTCAAACAGGAACCGCAGATCCGGAGTAAGTATCCGGCAGTGGCAGATCCTTATTTTCATTATGAACTTTACACATGGAACATAAAACTTTAATTGTGAAACAAAGTTGCGCTGATCCATCTACTTTGTGGGATATATATATATATACCTCTATATGCACTATATATACACATATTCAGCAGTTCTGGTATTTTTGTTCCTGGGATAATGTATTTTTGCCCATCATCTTCAGAGTTCTGCCTGTCCTAGTGATGATCTTCATTTTACATTTAAATGCAAGCAGATGTTCTTGTGTGGTATAAGCAGGCAGAGATGTGAATCTAGTCTACTGTAGGATTCTGCAGATTTGCTGATTCTGAGAAGACGGGTGGCAGTGTTGACATAAAAATTGAATGGAACATTTTCATGTCTTGTAACCCACAGCAGCAGACTCCATATTAAATAAGAAAAAACATCAGAGGATCCAAACGGCTTACTCTCACATGTGTGCTGTTATTAGGAGAGGGTTGCTCTTATATAAAGACCTTGAAGTGACTTCTAATAGATGTACTGATTGGAAGCCGTAAATACTGGGCAGTGGTCGCTTATGAGAGGGCAAATGAAGAGAGAAAAGAGAGATAGAGCCAGCGGAGGAGAGAGAGAGAGAGTGTCAGACGGAAAGGGGGAGAGAGAGGGAGAGAGTCAGTGGGAGAAAGAGCGAGAGTGTCAGAGGGAGAGGGGGAGAGAGAGTCAATGAGGGAGAAAGAGAGTGTCTGATGGAGAGGGGGAGAGAGAGTCAATTGGAGAAAGAGCGAGAGTGTCAGAGGGAGAGGGGGAGAGAGTCAATTGGAGAAAGAGTGAGTGTCAGAAAGAGAGGGTGAGGGAGACAGATGGATAGAGAGAGATGGATAGAGAGAGAGAGAGAGAGAGAGAGAGAGGGATGGATAGAGAGAGATAGAGGGGGGGGAAGGAGGAACGGGGAGAGAGAGTCAGTGGGAGAAAGAGAGAGTGTCAATAGGAGAGAGGGAGGAAGGGAGACAGAGATGGAGAGGGGGCGGTGCTTAATAACGCAGTTTATGCAAATCGCGTCATTAAGCTCAGCCCCTGTCAATCACCCGTGTGATATCAGGTGTTAAAGGGGTTGGCAGGACTTGATGACATCATCAAGTCCCGCCCATTCCTAGGGATTACACAGGTGATTGTTTGGGTGTTGGGACATGCAGGAAATTTCGGGAGTCTCCCAGATATTCCGGGAGAGTCAGCAACCCTGAGATAGAGGAAGACAGTGGGAGAGAGGGAGGGAGAGAGTCAGTGGGGGAGAGAGAGTGTGTATTACAGAGAGAGAGAGAAAGGGGAAGGGAAGAAGACAGAGGGGGAGAGAGAGAGTTATAGCGGGAGGGAGAGAGACAGAGACAAGAGTGGATTATGACAGACAGAAAAGTGTCAGAGGAAGAGAGAGAAAATGAGAGGTAGAAGAGAAAGAATCATAGGGGGAGACAGAGAGAGAGAGAGAAAATGAGAGGGAGAAGAGAGAGAGAATCATAGGGGGAGACAGAGAGAGAGAGAGAGAGAAAATTAACACTTCAGTATTGCAAACCTTTCTTTGATATCAGGGGCGTAACTATAATGGGTGCAAGAAGTGCGGATGCTACAGGACCCAGAGGAGAGGAGGCACTGTGATACCCCTTTCATACCAAAAACCCAGTCAAACCCGGGTCAATGAACACAGCTTCCAGCCTTGTTGCATCTGTTCAGACCGAAGCTACAACCCGGGAATAACCTGCGTTGTAGCCTTTCACACTGGACCCGTGTCTGCAGAGGTAGACAGAGCTTTCCATCCCCCAAGCTACATCATTTTTATGGAACTCGGGTTGAATTACTGAGTTCCCCCTTTCAAACCAGGATCACGCACCTAGGGCAACAGGCCAAGGTGAACCCTTTCACACCGCCACTCAACCTGGGTAATTCAATAACTTGGTGTGAAAGGTAATAGGTAGTAATGTACACAAGTATGAAAGGAACTTATCCACATAACTACATACGTAGAGTTAAGGTTGCCCTATGGATGCGTAACTCACCGACAATCCATCCGTGCGAGCGAAGTGTCATGGGTGTTGGCTTGCAACGTATGTGCGTATATTTGCGTACTTTATATACACGCATCTGTGAATCCGGTCCCCGATCTTTAGAATGCATGCAACCTATCAAGAGTCCTGAAATGAGCAGCTCTGTATAGGTCGCATTGAAAGTGAATGGATGTGTACACACAGATAGGCTGAGAGGTGCAATGCAGAAGCTCATACAAGTTGAGTGTTCCAAAAGAAACTTTTTTTTTTTTTTTTCAAAAAACTAAAACCGCTTATAAATTATGCTTTTATTCAGGCTTAAAAAAAATAGTATAGTGTAGTCCAGGCATGGAGACCAAAAGCTTTCATTTTGCAGCCCCCTCTGACACTGGGAGGTCTGGGAAACATTGTTGAAAAGGGCCTGTTATCATCCGCCGCAGCAGTGAAACAGGATAGCTGATATCAAAGCGCTTTTCAGCCATCCTGTATAACTGCTGCATTGGCCGACAGCAAGAAACAGATTGCTTTACGGCCAGCGTCACACAGAAGAGCTGGAAGACTGCGCGCACCGCGGAGGAGAGACAATAAGAGAAGGCATCAAAGGTAAGTAAGTTATAAACAGGGGAAGCTGAAGACTAATGAATGGGGAATTACTGGGAGCTGGAGACATATGAATGTGGAATTACTGGGAGATGGAGACTAATGAATGGGGAATTACTGGGAGCTGGAGACATATGAATGTGGAATTACTGGGAGCTGGAGACATATGAATGTGGAATTACTGGGAGCTGGAGACATATGAATGTGGAATTACTGGGAGCTGGAGACATATGAATGTGGAATTACTGGGAGCTGGAGACATATGAATGTGGAATTACTGGGAGCTGGAGACATATGAATGTGGAATTACTGGGAGCTGGAGACATATGAATGTGGAATTACTGGGAGCTGGAGACATATGAATGTGGAATTACTGGGAGCTGGAGACATATGAATGTGGAATTACTGGGAGCTGGAGACATATGAATGTGGAATTACTGGGAGCTGGAGACATATGAATGTGGAATTACTGGGAGCTGGAGACATATGAATGTGGAATTACTGGGAGCTGGAGACATATGAATGTGGAATTACTGGGAGCTGGAGACATATGAATGTGGAATTACTGGGAGCTGGAGACATATGAATGTGGAATTACTGGGAGCTGGAGACATATGAATGGGGAATTACTGGGAGATGGAGACATATGAATGGGAAATTACTGGGATATGGAGACATATGAATGGGGAATTACTGGGAGTATTCTTTATTTATTTGCTGTAAATTTATAGGTT
Source organism: Limnodynastes dumerilii (assembly GCA_011038615.1). Classification (NCBI taxonomy): domain Eukaryota; kingdom Metazoa; phylum Chordata; class Amphibia; order Anura; family Limnodynastidae; genus Limnodynastes; species Limnodynastes dumerilii. The sequence continues at coordinate 130,401 of WWET01003442.1, forward strand.
GTGGAGGAACACCCCCAGGGACTCAGTTATTTTTGGACATAAAGGGCCGGGTTTACATACGCACCTAATTTACCGATTCTATCTACTATGCATGCGTAGTAACTATTTAACGCTATCTACGTAGTGTTTCGTTACAGAGATAGCGTAAAATAGTTACTACGCATGCGTAGAGTAGCTAGAATCTGTAAATTAGGCACGTATTTAAAAAATTATGGGGTTGTGAATCCGGCCCAAACAATCCTTTTTACAAGCCGCTGACTCTCGCGTTGCGCTCCGATCTGAACCGGTTGCGACTGCACGCACTTCAGTTCTTAGCACGCACAGTTGAAAATCACGCGGAGGAACCTCACGCCATCTACCGTCCCCTTATCTCCAGATCAGCCCCTCCGCGTGTTTACAGAAGATAATATGGAAGATTAAGGTGGCGCGCAGAACCTTCGTACCTTTCGTTGCCTGGTTACTAATAGGGGGCGGGTTTGAGGCAGGTCTCTTTGTAGGGTGCAAAAGCACAGTCGGCGAGGCGCCTCCATATATCCTGTCCGGACTCAGGCTGCCGTCGCTCATATGACAGTCACTGGGACTCAGGCTGGACTCCTGGTCGTACTTTTCCGGTGGAGGCGTTCCAGGGGAGGAGTCCCAGCCCTCGCTCTCAGAATAGCGCTTGATCTTGTGATGGACCCTGCTGGCCTCTGTGGAGTGTTCTCGCCTCTGAGCCTTAACAACGTTACAGTAATCCTGCAGGGAGACAGCAAAAGTCAGTAACGATCGCGTGGCGGAGATTATACAGTATAGAGCAGACATGTCAAATTCCCAGGCATGTGGCCCAGAGGGTTTTATATTGCGGCCTAGTCTCACGCAGGGAGGTCCGGCGATGGTGGCTGAAAAGGGCCTGCTATCAGCCGCCAAAGCAGTTACACAGGAGAGCGGATAGCGAAGCCCTTTTCAGCTGTCCTGAATAACTGCTGCATCGGCTGATAGGAAACAGATTGCTTTACTGCCAGTGTCACACAGAAGAGCTGGAAAAACAGCACACACCGCAGAAAAGAGACATGGATGGAAGGCATCAAAGGTAAGTAAGGAATAAACAGAGGAGGCTGAGACATAGGAATGGGGAATTACTGGGAGATGGAGACATATGAATGGGGAATTACTGGGAGCTGTAGACATATGAATGGAGAATTACTGGGAGCTGGAAAAAAATATGAGCTTTAAAATATTTTTTGTGGCCCACTATGCTGTAGTTACGGAGCTGCCAGCCCCTTCATCCGTAATCTGTCAAACCCAGCCCTCCCCTCCTATTTACCCTCCCCCCCACCTAGCTTAGTCTAAAATGTTTGAGTTTGACAAACCTGGTGTAGTCTATGTTTAGTGTTTTATTTAAATCATAATAATTGTGGCCCTGATTCACAGATACATAAGTGTGTTATATACGTGCATGTTTTTACAATTTTATAAACTGCGCATGCCCAGAATGCAAAAATACACACACGTAGAACATGGCCGCATGATTCACGCACACGTACTTCAACCTTCCGACCGATTCACGCATGAGTCACACTAGCCCCGCATGCGTAGCTAAATGGGCAAGACACTTAATGCAAATGAGTTGCACAAGGGCTACAAATGTACAGTAGGGGCGTTCCAACAGAGTTAGGACTGATTCACAAGCAGGATTGCATTGCGTAAAAGAACATACGCACTGGAAAAGTTAAGGTAGCTTTCGACCACTCAGAAATTGCTGAAGGTCGTACCATAAGAAAGTTCATAAACACTGCACACAGCCATCAGCTGCTGGGTAATGTTAATTAATGAACGTGTACATTTAATTAACACATATAAGGCTCACCAACTAAGCTCTATGGTTTTTGCTGTTTAATAAAAAAAACTTTCAACAGTGTCAAGCTAGCCTTTTGTTTCAGTTATTTTTGTTTAATTTCAATATAGGAATAATGGGCCTGATCCCTTACGTGTGGGTGTGCCAATTTTACGTGAATCAACAATAAGTTCGTTTTACGTGAAGTAGGTAGAGGCTTGTATGTAAAGTGTACAGTATGGGCGTGCTAGGCGGCGTACGTTCACGTAGTCTATACGACCGTTAGCGGACGTACGCTGTTACGCGGAAAAAAGTTAAGGTAGGGTTTGGGAAGCGGAACTCGGTGAAATACGTACATTCAAGGGGTGTGCCTAGGGAGGGTATAGAACATACGCGTGCGAAAATACGCTACGTCTGGAAACGTATTGCACACGTAGTTCTGGATCTACCCCAATGTTTCATTTTTTCCTTCTTTTTTTAATAAATGATCGACTTATTTATACCAGTATGCATAATTTATGTTTTTTATTATTTTATGCTACATTTTTAAGAATTTTTATTTGATATAAAAATACATTTTATTGAATATTTAAACATCAATCATGACCAGAAAATCTTTTTTGTTGTTTTTTATTCTATGTATCTTTTTGTAGAATTTTTGATTTACATTTTTTGTGTGTTGTTCATGGCACAGTTAGAGTTTTCTTCTTTTCATTTCTTAAAAGCTTTAATTGATAGTTCAAAAATACAAAGGCATGCTAGTTAATACATTTATTAAAGTCAAACAGCAATGTCTGTGTTGCTCAACGTTTGGCTGAATCTCAACTAATAATAAGTAAAAAAAAAACATGCACGGTTCAAGGGACATATTCTAAGTACTTTCCTAAGTCTATGCACGGCATACTTACACACGGAAAAACACGAATGAGTGTGTGGGTGTGGTTATCTGCAGCCGCCGCTATCCTTGAATCGCACTTGCGTAAAATTGTGATGCGTATTTTTAGGCAAGTACGCAATTTCGAGCCTAAGTGTGAATCATGTCCTGTGTTATTACTATAAGAATTGGGTCATATAATGAACGAAAAGGGCAAAATTTTAGCAGGAAGCGCTGGTAAGTCAGCCTACTACTACACTTGTAGTAGCACTAAACCAATCACTTTATTGTTTAACAACCCGTTCCACTAGTGCGGAGCACACGGAAGCAAATTACAGGTGGATCGGATAGTTTTCACCCATCTTTCTGTGCTCAAAATGTTTTTTTAAACCTAGTAGTCATTCTTATGTATGAAGGACCGTATTCACAATTAAGAAAGTGCTGCTTTTTACCTGCGTATTTTTAGGATCGGTTAAACTACGTATGTGTGGTAACTTTTTTTTACGCAAGCTACGTAGGATTTCAGCACAGAAATCCATCACGCGCAGACTTCAAATTCGTGCTTAGTGAGATACGTACGGAGGGGCATGCCAGGCGGAAGTCTGCAAAAATCCATAAGTACAAGGGGAATGTCATTGGTGTTGTCTTGCAACTTAGGCGCGTATATTTGCTTATCCGTGCGTACTTATTTCACGCTTAATTGTGAACACAGTCCGAAGTCTGTATGTAAAGATAGTGAAGAATGTGGGCTAAAGGATCTAACATTGCAATAAAATGTGAATGTTCAAATTCTACATGAATTTTTATCTTCTGAAAATTTTGGATAGGTTTGAAAATATTTTGACTTTTTTTTTTAACCAGGTAAGATCCAAAAATCATTAACACAGCAAAAAGCTTTCAAAGAGCTGCGGTTTACTTGTATTTATTTTATTTTTTCGACATTTTGTTTTGAGATTGCAACCTACTAAATTCCAAGGAGACATTAAAGAGCGTTGGAGAAAAGAGAGGCGGCGTAATGATTTTGAAATCAAATGCAATGTGACATAGGGAAAACAAGTCTAAATACAGGAAAATCGCAGCAGCTACGGGGAGTGCGGAAATCACATAGTACAGATGTCAGTCATTCTTACTGCAGCAGGAAGGAACGTTAGAGTAAATAAACACAGCAATCATCTGTGGTCCAAGAGGGGACAGCGGGATTCCTTTAAAATTGTGGCAATATGCTCAGCCGGGAAAGATCGACGTCGGAGCAGTCAGTTTATGTTCTATTAAAATTGGTGTCAGACGGGAAAATGACAGCCGAATCCTGGACAGCTTTTATCCGTATCACCGCAGTGCTGCTGAAAGAGGTTCTGTGGAATATTAGCTTCTAGCTTGCAGATCTCTGTCTCATAAAGGGATCATTCAAATAGTCACCAGATAGAGAAGCCAGTTGCATCATAACCTTACCTCTCTCATTGTCAATACAAATCTGCTTAAGCTGGGTGGATAGGGACGTTATTTCGATAGGGACGTTCTCTCCCAGTCAGTTTCGAACTGGCTGGGATATTGATTGCTTATGCATCGATGAGGCATAGCTATCAATCCCCGGAGCACCGAACACGGTGCCCCGATAGGTAAGCCAGAAAACACTACCCCAACCTGTTCACTAATTCTAACCCTAACTTTCCCCTTCAATTACCCTAACCCTAGCCGTCCCTTCCCCGCAGCCTGACCCTAACCCTCCCTTCTCCCTACCCTGACCCTAACCCTCCCTTCTCTAGACCCCCCATCCCGCAGCCTGACCCTAAACCTCCCCTTCTATAGCCCTAACCCTAACCCTCTCTTCCTAAGAGCCTGACCCTAACCCCCCCCAACACTAAAAGTCCCCAGAGAGGTTACTCACTTCTACGGAGCTGTCAGCCGTCGAGTCCTGCCAAAATGAATGGGTGAGTATTCCGATTGGCATAGTCACCCTTTCATTAAAAAAAAATCTAAAAAGGCTGCCTATTCGAAATAGAGACAGCCAAAAGGGAACTTTCAGTTGTCTCTATTTCTTAAAGCAACCCATCGCAGTGGGGACTGCAAATGAGTTGGGTACATGCTGACATTTTTAATACGACCAGATGTCTTTAAAAGAGGACACAGTTGCCGATCTGAGTGGCGGTATTTCGCACATGACTCATAATAGCAGCTGTATCATTGTTCAAAATAGGCTGAAAATAGAATATTGCTATTGGGAACAGGAATCTATTTCCCCGTTCACAATAGCGAGAGGCTGCGGCTGTTGTGGCGGGGGGGGTGGGGGGTGGGTGCGGGCAGGTAGATTGGGGTTAGGCTGCAACGGCTGCAGTGGGTAAAAGGCTAGACTTAGGGATTAAGGGGAAGGTTAGGGTTAGGATGCAGGGCATTTAGGGTTTGGGTTAGGCTTGTTGGGAAAGGAGCGTTAGGATTAGGGCTGAAGAAGGGGAAGGTTTGGGTTATGCTGCGGGCAATGTAGGGTTTGGTTAGGAAAGGGTAGGGTTAGTTAAAACACATGCCCTTCAGCAGATGACTCTTCACGACTCTAGGGCTCAGAGTTACTAAGCTGTTTGGAAAAGTGGCGATGTCGCCCATAGCAACCAATCAGATTCTAGCTGACGTTCTCTAGTATGTAATAGAAAAGTGAGAGCTAAAAGCTGATTGGTTGCTATTGGCAACATCTGCACTTTTCCAAATCCACAGCTTAGTAAATCTTTCCCAAAGTGTTGCCTCACTGATGCTTTCTAAAATTCAGACTTCCGGCAGCTACATAAGATGGTTTTTCAAAATAGAGACCATCGTACCTAAAACCACACTTCTTAAAGTTTCCTCATAGGCTGGACGATACTTCCATACACACTACACAAGATTTGCAGGTGGATCTGTCCCATAACCCCCTGTAGAAAGGTGACACACAGTAAACATTTCTAATGACATCGGAACATCTTTGATCTGAAAAATTAGACTTTTCAAAAAATCTAACGATGTTATGTGCTTTGCAGCGATCAGGCCTGGTATATATACTTGCAAGATATAGCTCCAAACACGTGTTTATCATGTGATCAGGATCGCCTTCAGAGTTTCTGGGGCCCAGGATACACCAGTTGGGACCCCACTCCCATGTGACGTCATCGGTGACATCATGTGGGCAGGGCCCCACAGACCATCCTGCTGGGGTGCAGGGAAATTCTTTCCTGTCCATTGGCCCTGAAATGATGGCGGGCCCCCGTCAGCTGCAGGTCCGGGGCAGTAGTCCCGGCTGTCCCTCCCTGATGGTGGCCCTGCATATGATTGTAATGATAATAATGTGAAAAACAGTCAATGTATACCCCGCTTTCATGTAAAGAAAATGGCTTTGGTGGTTACAGTTGTACTTCAAGTGTCAGCTCTAATGGAATCACATTAAGAATATAAAACAGTAAAAAGCCCAAAGGATCTCTTTCTCCAAAACATTTCCCCAAATGGGAATATTCCAAACGAATGCAATCCTCCTAGACTCAATCACGAGGCGGCCAGCTGATTATGTTATTAATCAGGTCCCTTAGAATGATTTCATCCTCCCAAAGCATTTCAACATATGGAGACGAACAAGGAAAAAGAAAAGATGGGAGGGGTAAAATTTCCAAAATACAATATTATATGTATGTACAATATTTTAAAATACATGATACAGCCAAATAAAAAAAATCCATACTATAAAACCATAAACAATTCATAAATCCAATAAAAATCCTAAAGAAGGAACTACAACAAAAATGAAATATCTCCTGGACTGGCGCTCAGAAAATACTACACTTGATATTAAAAATAATTCTTTACTGATGGAGGATCACAGCAGATAAAGGGGATGTGGCAACAACACCCTAAAAAGTCATACAAAAACAAAATAAATACCGGTGGTGTAACCACACATTTTATATAATATAGACTATACATAAAAGAAAAAAAGACATACATTAAAATCCATGTTCAGGGCAGTTGGAAAAAGAGTGATATTACTATAAGAGGAGACAGCCTGTCAGTTGAGCAATGGTTTCCTAAATTTAACTGACACGTTTCAAGAAGTAATCGCTTTATCAAAGTAGTCCAATATCTACCTAATGTCTATTACTGGACAAGATTCAGATTTCCAATTTTTTTTTTATTTAAATATTTTTTTTATTGAAATCACACATTGTACAAGACCATACAATTCCAAGTACATTTAAGTCCATATACATACATAGATCCAAGAATAACATAACGTCATAGAATTTTTTCGGGCAAACATCTTTTCAAAACGCCTATATACATATATTCTATTGTTTCTATTAAGCAATATAACATTTAGATATGAACTTAATTTTCCTCTGCTTCAATTGTAGCAGTTGCAAACAAGGAATGGAACATGTTAGATAATTACCTAAGCTTATATAATCAACAGAACCTGAATTAATAGCTCCCAAGTTTATGTAAGCCAACAATCCCTTAAGAAGGCAACGTTGTCTCTTTGTAGTATTAAATCTAATCCAGCCACCAACCCACTAGGATTCTACAATAATTGGGGGATCTCCTCTTAATTCTCTAGACATTTACCACTCTGTATAACTTAAGCAATGATGGAGCTGTCTTAACTTGTACCGGTAAAGTATCAATATAACCCTCTCATACATCGAAGAATGATTCCACTTTATTTGAGTTGTCCAATATTGTTTCAATCCAATCCATACAAAATATGAATGCCAGTTTATCCAGAAATAAGGAAAAAGGAGGTGCGCTAGTGTGTAACCATTTCTGCAAAAATGTTTTACGTGCTGCCGCACTAACTGCCAAAAGCAGATGACCCAATCCCTTTGGAACTCTCTAATTTGGGGGAAGGATACCTAGAATGGCCCACTCTGGAGTAAGGGGAAGATTATTAACCAAACAAAACTCTGAATACCTCTCAACAGCCAACCAGAATGGTCTCAACACAGGGCACCTCGAGAGACAATGATAGAAGTCAGCATCTGGATTTTGACAACGGAGGCAGTTATTAGAATTAAGTAACCCCATTTTAAACCGCTTAACAGGAGTTAAATAGGTTGTATGGAATGTGTTAAGAAACAGCTCCATGTACATACTCGAGGGTAACAAGCGACAGGATCTTACAAACGCTTTTAATAGATCAGGACAAGTCAAACTGGGAAACACTCCTGTCCATGAAGCCAAACCTGACGAGGAGGCGCTATGGTCAAGCTGATCTCTAAGGAAGTTATAATAGCACGAAACTGCTCTCTCTTTGAGAGGACGGGCCAACAACATTACATTCAATTCATTGTTCCAGTCTTTATTTGTGAAACCTGAAACCACGGAGTTTGTATAATGTGTAGCCTGCAAAAAAGCCACCTGGCTCCAGATTTCCAATTTTAAAGATATTAAAATCATATGTTTTCTCACTCAGGTGTACCGAAATTCATGTAGAAATGAACCAAAGTGTAGCAAAATTTGAAAGTCTCTACCCCATTTATAGTATTATCCTATTTACCCCCTTTTTTCTGTTTAAGATGTCTTGTATTTCTTTGCATTTTTATTTTGCCCTTTTCCCCTGTCTTTAAGTTGTTGGAGGTCATCTGTATCATACCAGTTTATGCCACACTTCTTTCGATATTATGGACTTAGTGTACACATGATGACCTGGTATATTTTTTTGCTGACTTCACACAACAGGAAAAATAGTTCATGAAAATGTGTTTTATTCAAAGTTAAAAGTGATATGGGTGAATGACGAGGGATGTTGAGGCCATTCAGAAGTTGGGTTAAGGACAGTATGGACATGTTTATGCAACTTGCCCCTGTTTCATAAATGAGAAGACCACAATAAGAGTAACAATTTCAACTTGCACTGCTAATGATGATGATTGTTTATGTGTGTATTTTGTATGTTTTTGTTGGCGAAAGTAACAAAGTTTTAGGTTTTTTTTTTACCCATTCTAAGACAGTTGCTGTTGATTAAAATTTTCATTATTCATCCTCTGTTAGGGGAGTTTTCAGTTCCTGGAGTAAATGTGGAATCTCCATGAGTTTAAAGACTTTATTGTCTTACTGGATTTATTTTTTATTATTTTATGTTTATTGTGTTTGTATTGAACCCCACTTTTAAAGTGAAGGGTGTACAGTTGTGTATATTTTATGTGTGCAGTTGGAAAAAGTGATATCAATGCTAACCAGGCTCTAATAGAAAATGATTGTGACATTTCATAATAATTATTGAACCAATTATTAATATTCACCTTCTATTAGCGTCTCTATAATTTGTATTTATTCTTTGTGAAATTATTTTTCACCACAAATTGCAACTAATTTGTTAACAACCACAGATCAGTTCCCAAGATTGCAAAAGTCCCAACCCTTTTTGAGACTCTTAAAATACTCAGAAATACAAACATTACCACACAGTACCAATGTATTATATAAACGATTGGTTGCTATGGATCACATGATCTTTTATCAACTTCTAGGATCACAAACTCTAGCAATAATTAATCAATTCATAAATGAAGAGCAGAGAATCCTTTAAAACTCTAAACACAGTAACCCCACCTGCAATTCCCAAATAAGGTATAGACTATTAGAATAAAGTATGTAAACAGTGAAGAAAAAAAAAGAAGAAAAATGTTAAACAAGTTGGAAGGAAAAGCTGAAGTATAGTCGATAACTGAAACCACTTGCACCCCTTTGTGTGTGTTTAAATAATTTGTGCTGATGTTAATATCCTAGGGCTATGATTGGCTACACATTTTCCAACCTTGTCAACTTGAGAATGGATCCCTGCAGTATCCGCGCTTCCTTCTGATTGCTTGGGAAACCAATCCCACAAAGAAACAGAATCCTACCTTATATTTTCATATCCGTTCACACTTAGAATGGCCATGTATCAAAAATCAGAATCGATGCAAAAACATGCACTTATGAAATGTCTGGATCTTGCTTGCTCATAAAATCCAAAATTGAATAAATGAATGCATGCACAGAATTAATAAGTCTTCCGACCTTAATGAAAAAAAAATTATCTAAAACTGGCAGGGTATTTTGACAACTGTTAGACAAAAGTTTGGTCTCGTCGACAATTTACAATAGTTTTTCATCATATTTTTTATTCTGAATTGATTTACAGATTTGTAATCACAGTTCTAAACAAAACTGTAAAAAAAAAATGCATTATATGCTTTTTTTAAAATAATTTTTTAGGTTTACAAGGGTTTTTTTGCATTTTGACTATGTTTGACTAGCAGTCATTTTGAAACTGGTTCCTATTTTCTTTTATATATATTATAT
>WWET01003443.1:12168-37788 GCA_011038615.1 Limnodynastes dumerilii
GAGCGTCCTGGCTGCTTAGCAACCAGGATGCACTCTGCTGACACCAATGATCGCGTGATCCCGGGGCGCCGGGATCACACACCGCGAGCCGCCGTGAGACCGCGGCAGCTTGTGACAGCATTCTTTATGTTTTCCAATGTTAAATCTGTTTTTCCCCAAATCGCATTAGTTTGTCTCCAAATCATGTAATTTTGTTGTAAGAATGCAAGATTTCACACTACAAAAGCACGTGACTTCCTGCTCCCCTGTGAATGCATTTGCAGTGTCATCTTTGAATGCTGATTTGTGGATTCCATTTTTTGGTGGAGGATTTTAGTTTTGAAACTGTGATTTATCCTGCACAAAAGTGAGTTATGTCTTAAGCTACTATTGTAATTGTATTTTTTCTTGTGCATTCTGTCTTAACTTCATATTTTGGCCTTCATGAATTGAGTATATTTAAGGGGGCATGAGTGTAATGTTTGTGTTTGGTCAGCTAATGTTTTTTAGTTAGTGCTGAACCTGTAAGTTTTTTAGTCACTATTGTTGTTAAAATGTATGTGACATTTATTCGTACATATGTGCCTATCTTCATACATGTTAATTGGACTTGTCTAAGTTCTGTATTGGCTATTACTTCAGGTCTATTCCATTTTGTGTACGTTTTAAACTTCATGCAATATTAAATTTTTAAATGTGCTTGCTTGATGATCCTGTTTTTTTTTTTATTTGTTTGTCATACTGCACTACTTTGTATGTTTTGTGATTTTGTGTCAGTTCATAATAATCTTGTGTAATGCTACCTGTGTGTGGATATAAAGTGTATTAAGTTATAATATGCATTTTAAATCAAGTGGATATGTTTTCAGTAGCATAAAACATGTTTTTGGGTGATATTAGCTATTATGTTTTGTGATTTTGTGTAATAATAGTGTGTTGTCAGCTCATGTTTCCCAATAAAATTAAGACAAGACACTGCATTGTAAATCATGTTTGACAATTTTTAACTTTATTGTTCAGAACATTACATATTTCAATCCAATTATTTTTTTCAATAATTACATAAGCACTCATATTATTTGCTATATTTGCAGGTTTATAATGGCAAGTTGGAAAAGACCAACCGCACGCCATGCTAATAATGAGGATGATGATGATGATGATCTTGATGATGTACAAAATCCTGCTGATGCAAAATAAAATTTGGAGGAGGGGAGAACGAAAAAGTAGAAATGAGGAATGAGGAAAATTGTGCGCTTGTGGAAAAAGTGGTGCCAATTTATCACCAAATTTTAGGCAGTGATGCTGCTATTACATCTTTTCCCAAGAAAGGCAACTTTGGAGGGAGGTAGTTAATGCAGTTAAAGCGGTTGCCATTTTTAAAAGATCTGAGGAAAACTGCAAAAAACTTTTTAATGATATAAAACGTAGATTTAAGGAAAAACTCTCTGAAGAAAGAAAAGCAGCACAAAGAACTGGCGGAGGACCCCCCTTACGGCAAACTTACAACTCCTATGAGGAGAAAACCCATCAAATATTTGCAGAGGATGGGTATAACCTTTTCGATACAGATCTCCAGCCACAAAAAGGTACAGTATTTAATATATATGATTAAGGAATTATGTTTAATTTGTTGAAGCAAATTGACAAACATTCCCTGAAATAGCTACTTTTTATGCTGATGCGCATATGTGATGTTAAACTAAAACTTAAATGTAGCACATTTTCGAATGTATGCAACATAATCGTGAATAAGAAACTCATATACATGTGTCTTTTAACAGATCAAAGTGCTTCTGGACATCATCCAGCGATAGTATCTGTGCCACCACCTGATGAGCACATGATGAGCATACTGGTGAGTTAGACCTGTGGAAATAAACATTAATGTTAAATTGTAAAAAAAAACCTTTAAAAAACATTATACTTACCAAATGAAATTTTTACAGGAACCTCTTAACAAACAGCTTCAATGCCGCAGACAGAGCCAACAACAGAGGAGACAAGTACTGATCCTAGAATTTGTCACAGACGAAAAATAACAATCAGAGGTGGAACAGGGTGTTGACTCGCAGATACCAACACTTTTTCCAGATTTAACACAAGCAACACCATCCCTGCCATTAACACCACAACAACACCACCAGCCTGATCCACCACCAAAGAAACAACATACAAGTGGTTAAAAAACAATATATAAAACACAACCAATATATTGTGACTAATGTAATCCTAATAGTTAGACCGACAATGCAGGATGGCCACCTGATATAATAAAGGTAAAACAGTTCTTAACAATCCATAGCAGACCTAAATAAATTTATACTAAACTGGAGGGGAACGGCACATTGCCCTCTCCACTCGGTAGTTCCAAATAGGGCTGATATTCTTGTGTTCCGTTTGCGAGTAAGAGTTATATCAGGGGTAGGAGGAGGCTAAGTATTCCTTTGCAGCCGTGATGTTAAATTATATGTAGCGCAAGGTAATAGAAAGTCTTGAGTCTTTACTAGTTCCACGATGTAGAGGTCAATAATCCAAACAGTGTAACAACTCACGATTTGCTGAGGCGGCCGCCTTTTCTCATTGTTCTGGAAAAATAACGGGTTGCTATGCACGCTGTTTGTTCCACGAGGTAGAGGGAAGTCGCAGTGTCTATTCTGTCATCCCAGTGGTGCCGGATAGTGTAGGAGAAATTCCTATACGATGGCTCCTTATTAGGTACGGAATAAGCCGAAATGCTGGTCACAGAATTTAGGATGTCAAATTAAAAGTGTGTTCATAAAACAATGTCTTGACGCGTTTCTCCGTGATTCACGCGGTTTCTTCAGAGGAAATTTAGAAAGAAATAAGTGCCAAGGGTATTTAACAATCCAGTAGCCAATCTGTAGCTATCCTTACTGATGATGGAATTAAGCAGAGATAGCTCTTTATTAACTCCTCATAAGCGATACCCATTATCATTTAAACTTTTTTTGTATCATTTTGTTTTTCTAACACAGTATGTTTATGTAGTGAAACGATGATACAGAAAGATAGAAGGTAGATAAGAACTGTATATTAGGCTTAATAGGTACATACAGTATTCATATAATATATATCGTACCCAAAACCTATATCAGAAAATTAGCTATGAGATGTCACAGGCAGTGGCTCACGCCGCTGCACTTGCCTGATTAAAGGCCCGTTCTCCGCTGCCTTGTCCCGCCGTCCCTGCGGTCTTCAGCCTCCTCGGTGGGGTCCGACACGGCCGGCGTCCCTCACTGCTCTCCGGTGTCCACGTGGACGCATGGGCGCCGCCATCTTGCGCCGCATCACCTGTTTGCCTCAGCCAAGCAGGTCCCAAGCTGGGGAAACACGTGACACGGGGATCCAATCCGATGCTACAGCTGGGTATTTAAACCCCTAGCTCCAGTCCAACATTGCCAGATCTTCTCATTTTCTGAGGTGCCTGGTTGAGTGTTTCTGCTCTGCTACTACTGCTGCTGCGTTCCAGTCCAGTGCTGCAATCCAGTCCAGTGCTGCAATCCAGTCCAGTGCTGCAATCCAGTCCAGTGCTGCAATCCAGTCCAGTTCTGCCATCCTGTACAGTGCTGCAATCCAGTCCAGACTTCGCATCCCAACCCGCAGTTGGCGTTCATATCGCTGCACCTTCCTTACCTGCTACACTCCACATTAGTGGCATCTATTAGAAACTTTTCTACCGTGATGCTCGTATCTTTACTCCGCTACGTGTGTTAGAACTACATGCAGAGATCCTACTTGAAGCCAGCTAACTTCCTCTTTTACTCAGTTTACGCCCCTCCCCTCCGACCCGGGAGCAACCTAGAAGTTCCCAGATCCATGATATGAACACACTTTTAATTTGACATCCTAAATTCTGTGACCAGCATATTGGCTTATTCCGTACCCAATAAGGAGCCATCGTATAGGAATTTCTCCTACACTATCCAGCACCACTGAGATGACAGAATAGACACTGCGACTACCCTCTACCTCGTGGAACAAACAGCGTGCATAGCAACCCGTTATTTTTACAGAACAATGAGAAAAGGCGGCCGCCTCGGCAAATCGTGAGTTGTTACACTGTTTGGATTATTGACCTCTACATCGTGGAACTAGTAAAGACTCGAGACTTTCTATTACCTTGCGCTACATATAATTTAACATCACGGCTGCAAAGGAATACTTAGCCTCCTCCTACCCCTGATATAACTCTTACTCGCAAACGGAACACAAGAATATCAGCCCTATTTGGAACTACCGAGTGGAGAGGGCAACGTGCCGTTCCCCTCCAGTTTAGTATGAATTTATTTAGGTCTGCTATGGATTGTTAATAACTGTTTTACCTTTATTATATTAGGTGGCCATCCTGCATTGTCGGTCTAACTATTAGGATTACATTAGTCACAATATATTGGTTGTGTTTTATATATTGTTTTTTAACCACTTGTATGTTGTTTCTTTGGTGGTGGATCAGGCTGGTGGTGTTGTTGTGGTGTTAATGGCAGGGATGGTGTTGCTTGTGTTAAATCTGGAAAAAGTGTTGGTATCTGCGAGTCAACACCCTGTTCCACCTCTGATTGTTATTTTTCGTCTGTGACAAATTCTAGGATCAGTACTTGTCTCCTCTGTTGTTGGCTCTGTCTGCGGCATTGAAGCTGTTTGTTAAGAGGTTCCTGTAAAAATTTCATTTGGTAAGTATAATGTTTTTTAAAGGTTTTTTTTTACAATTTCTTTATAGTAGATACACAGTAGTCTACTAATTATTGAGCTGCCACCCACTTGAAACAACAACTAGACACAACAATAGAGGTACCGATCCCCCTCTTTAGTGTTTTTTTCCCTTTCACTATCAATAATACTAATAATACTCTGACCCGGGAGCAACCTAGAAGTTCCCAGATCCGTGATAGTAAGATCTGGCCTAATGGACTGGGCCGGACTGAATCCACAGGGGAATCCTCACGAGTTCAACCTCTTTGAAAGAGTCCAGATCCAGGAGGCCATGATGTCTCAAGTAGTATCATGTCTGCAACAGATGACCAACCAATTGGGAGCGTTCCAACAGGTCATGATGACTCAACACCAAGCTGCAGTACCAGCATCAAGTTCCGCCTCTAGCAGGACTAGGATACCTCTATCAACACCAGCCAAGTTTTCTGGAGATCCTGCACTTTGCCGGGCTTTCTGAATCAGTGCAAGCTCCAGTTTTCCTTCAGAATGGGCTAAGATAGCTTACATAATATCTCTGCTGTCTGGGAAGGCCCTTGCATGGGTTTCGCCTTTGCTGGAGAAATCAAATCCGATCCTGTCGTCATTGGATGAATTCTTGAAAACCTTCCAGACAATCTTTGATGAACCCGGACGTACAGCTTCTGCCGCATCAGACATCCTCCGCCTCCGTCAGAGGGATCTATCTGTTGGTGATTATACTATCCAGATCTTGTCATCCTAACTGTCTTGGAACGAGGAGGCATTAATGTCCGTATACCTTGAAGATCTATCCGAACGGATAAAGGATGGACTACTCTCATCTGTCACGCCCACCTGTCTGGATTCCTTAATATCTACTTGTGTCCGGATAGATATCTGTCAACAAGAGCGCCGCTCTGAGCGGAGAAGACTGTCTTGTTCTAAGTCAGTTGTGTCTAATCGTCCCAAGCCTCCGGTACTGTCAGCAGAAGAACCCATGCAGCTGGGTAGATCCCGAATTACGCCTCAAGAGAGACAGCGGAGAATCAAAGACAATCTTTGCTTTTACTGTGGAGAACCTGGTCATACCCGGTTGCAATGTACTAAGCGTCCGGGAAACGTCTGCTCCTGATTGATGTCGAGGAGGTCAACCCAGGAGTTCCAGTTCGCGCCTCTAATCACCGTGACTGTCTTATCTCGTTGACTCTAACCTTGGGTACCCAGCGGTCTGAACTCCTTGCCCTGTTAGACTCCATTGCTGCCGAGAATTTCATTACCGCCAAGGTAATTAAGGAATTGAACATCCCAGTGCTACCTCTCCCTACCCCTACCTACCTCACCGCAGTCGACGGGAGTCGGATACCCAGGGGAACCATCTCTCATCGAACAGTACCATTGTCTCTTAGCATCGGAGCTCTTCATTCTGAGACCATTCAACTCTTGGTACTAGCCGAAGCCACCTCTCCAGTTATCCTCGGACTACCTTGGTTACAAATCCACAACCCCCATACCGACTGGGTTTCTTCTCAAATCCTAAGTTGGGGTCCTTCGTGTTTTTGCAAGTGTCTACCCAGGATAACTCCTCAGCGCCAGATTTAAAGTACGGAGAAGCTTCATCTCCCAAGTCCATACGCAGATTTCGCTGATGTGTTTTGTCCTAAAGCTGTCAAAAAACTTCCGCCTCCCTGACCTTGGGATTGTCCCATAGATTTAATTCTCGGATCTACACCTCCTAGGGGTCGGACCTATCCATTATCCATTCCAGAAAGCAAGGCCATGTCTACCTATATCTCTGAAAATCTACGTCAAGGCTTCATTCGTCCCTCCACGTCTCCAGCTGGTGCCGGGTTCTTCTTTGTGAAGAAAAAAGATGGGGGCCTATGTCCTTGTATCGATTATAGGGTTTCCAACGACATTACCATCAAAAATCGATATCCGTTACCTCTAGTCTCCGAGATGTTCGACCGGATCCGTGGTGCACAAATCTTCACAAAGTTGGACCTACGAGGGGCCTACAACCTTATTCGGATCAGATCTAGAGACGAGTGGAAAACCGCCTTTAACACCAGGGACGGACATTACGAATATTTGGTGATGCCCTTTGGATTGAGTAATGCCCCAGCTGTATTTCAGAGTTTTGTTAATTAAATTTTCAGAGACCTCCTGAACCAGACCGTCGTCGTTTACCTGGATGACATCCTTATCTTCTCCCGAACTCTTGAAGAACACCGTAAGCACATTTGAGAAGTGTTATCACGCCTTCGCCATAACCATCTGTATGGGAAGTTGGAGAAATGCGTCTTTGAAGTGAAAGAAGTCTCGTTTCTTGGGTTTATCTTGTCAGGTTCTGAACTTCGGATGGATCCTGCCAAGGTACAAGCAATCCTTGATTGGTCCCAGCCTAACACTGTCCGTGGTATACAGCGGTTCATTGGCTTCGCTAACTTCTACCGAAGATGCAACCGGAGCTACTCTACCATTATCTCACCCATTACTTCTCTGACGCATAAAGGCTCCAATCCTTCCAAATGACCGTCCGAGAGCACCCTGGCTTTTCAGCAGCTTAAGAAAGCTTTTGCCTCTGCTCCTGTTCTTCATCAACCAGACCTCTCTTTACCCTTCATTGTGGAGGTAGACGCATCATCAGAGGGGGTGGGAGCCATTCTCTCTCAAAGATTTAAAGATGGAAAGGTTCACCCTTGTGCCTTTTTCTCTCGAAAATTCCAGGCGGCTGAGAGAAATTATGCCATCGGCGAGAAAGAATTGCTGGCGATGAAACTCGCTCTGGAGGAATGGCGATATCTTCTGGAAGGAGCAGTTCATCCATTCACGGTACTGACAGACCACAAAAATCTGCTATATCTCCAGACTGCCAGGTGCCTCAACCCTTGTCAAGCTAGATGGTCTTTGTTCTTTTCTCGTTTTAACTTTACCTCGCAGTTCAGGCCAGGAACCAAGAATCGTAAAGCTGATGCTTTATCTCGTTCCTTCTTTGTCTTGTTTTAGGGACGAACAAGACAAAGAAAAGACACAACTCATCTTGAATCCCATCCAAGTAGCAGCCGCCAAACTAGTCAGACCCCCGCCACCCGGAAGAACTTTTGTATCACAGAATCTTCGAAGCAAAATCTTATCATGGGCCCATGCTTCAAAATTCTCTGGACACGTGGGGATCACCAAGACTGTAGCTCTTCTTAGTCGGAACTATTGGTGGCCCACTCTGTGCCAAGACACCACTGACTTCGTCAATGCCTATACCCTGTGTGCCCAACATAAGATTCCTCGGAAAGCTCCTCTGGGATCACTACAACCTCTTCCTGTTCCTATGACTCCCTGGACCCATCTGTTTATGGACTTTATTACAGATCTACCACCTTGTGATAAATTCGATACCATCTGGGTTGTCGTGGACAGATTTTACAAAATAGCCCACTTTATTCCCCTTATGGGGTCTTCCCTCCGCTCCAGTCCTGTCTAAATTGTTCCTCCAACACATCTTCCGGTTACATGGATGTCCTGAAGAAATCATCTCTGACCGAGGGGTTCAATTTACGGCCAGATTCTGGAGAGCTTTATGCACCAGTCTTGGAATAAAGTTGAGATTCTCTTCCGCCTATCACCCTCAAACATACGGCCAGACAGAGAGAGTCAATCAGGATTTAGAGACTTTAATTCGCTTGTACGTTGCATCCTCTCAGGATGATTGGGTGGAACTGCTACCCTGGGCTGAATTTGCCCATAATAACCACTACCATGAATCTCTAGATTCCACTCCGTTCATGGTGGTTTTTGGCCAACACCCTAAGCACCCTAAGGTTTCACCATTCTCTGAACTTCCAGCAGCCCAAGTCCCTGCTTCGGAACTCGCTTTAAAGGACTTTTCAAAATCTTGGAAGAAGGTTAGAAGCTCCTTACTAAAAGCCTGAAAACGGTATAAGGTTCAAGCCGATCGTAAGAGGAGGGCGGTGCCAATTCTCCATCCGGGAGATAAGGTATGGTTATCCTCTAGGAATCTTCACCTCAGAGTTCCGTCAATGAAATTTGCTCCCAGATACATCGGCCCTTTTAAGATTGCAAAAGTCATTAACCCTGTGGCATACCAGCAGGACTTACTTCCCTACCTCCGTGTACCCAAAGTGTTCCACATATCTCTCCTCAAGCCTCTGGTCGTTAACAAGTTTTATTTGCCCGTCAAAAGACCATCTAAGATCATCGGTTCAGCGGCAGACGAGTTTGAGAGAAATTGTGGACGCTCGGATGCGTTATGGTCACCTCCAGTACTTGGTTGATTAAAAGGGATTTGGCCCAGAAGAATGTGCCTGGGTCCGAGCTACTGATGTCAGAGCACCAAGACTTATTCGAAAATCACTACCCAAACATCCTTCTAAGGCCAAGTTAAGGTGTCCAGAGGCCACCCCTATGGAGGGGGGTGATGTCACAGGCAGTGGCTCACGCCGCTGCACTTACCTGATTAAAGGCCCATTCTCCGCTGCCATGTCCCGCCGTCCCTGTGGTCTTCAGCCTCCTCGGCGGGGTCCGACACGGCCGGCATCCCTCGCTGCTTTCCGGTGTCCACGTGGACGCATGGGCGCCGCCATCTTGCGCCGCGTCATGTGTTTGCCTCAGCCAATCAGGTCCCAGGCTGGGGAAACACGTAACACGGGGATCCAATCCGATGCTACAGCAGGGTATTTAAACCCCTAGCTCCAGTCCAACGTTGCCAGATCTTCTCCTCTTCTGAGATGCCTGTTTGAGTGTTCCTGCTCTGCTACTACTGCTGCTGTGTTCCAGTCCAGTGCTGCAATCCAGTCCAGTGCTGCAATCCAGTCCAGTGCTGCAATCTAGTCCAGTGCTGCAATCCAGTCCATTGCTGCCATCCTGTCCAGTGCTGCAATCCAGTCCAGCCTTCGCATCCCAACCCGCAGTTGGCGTTCATATCGCTGCACCTTCCTTACCTGCTACACTCCACGTTAGTGGTATCTATTAGAGACTTTTCTACCGTGATGCTCGTATCTTTACTCCGCTACGTGTGTTAGAACTACATGCAGAGATCCTACTTGAAGCCAGCTAACTTTCATCTTTGACTCAGCTCACGCCCCTCCCCTCCGACCCAGGAGGAACCTAGAAGTTCCCAGATCCGTGATATGAACACACTTTTAATTTGACATCCTAAATTCTGTGACCAGCATATCGACTTATTCCGTACCCAATAAGGAGCCATCGTATAGGAATTTCTCCTACACTATCCAGCACCACTGGGATGACAGAATAGACACTGCGACTACCCTCTACCTCGTGGAACAAACAGCGTGCATAGCAACCCGTTATTTTTCCGGAACAATGAGAAAAGGCGGCCGCCTCGGCAAATCGTGAGTTGTTACACTGTTTGGATTATTGACCTCTACATCGTGGAACTAGTAAAGACTCGAGACTTTCTATTACCTTGCGCTACATATAATTTAACATCACGGCTGCAAAGGGATACTTAGCCTCCTCCTACCCCTGATATAACTCTTACTCGCAAACGGAACACAAGAATATCAGCCCTATTTGGAACTACCGAGTGGAGAGGGCAACGTGCCGTTCCCCTCCAGTTTAGTATGAATTTATTTAGGTCTGCTATGGATTGTTAATAACTGTTTTACCTTTATTATATTAGGTGGCCATCCTGCATTGTCGGTCTAACTATTAGGATTACATTAGTCACAATATATTGGTTGTGTTTTATATATTATTTTTAACCTTTTATATGTTGTTTCTTTGATTTTTATATATATTTATAAAATAGATTGACCTATCATATAATATTATATATATATATATAGTTTTTTGGTTCTTTTAAGGCGCTCATTTACTTTTCACTTTATAGTAGATACACAGTAGTCTACTAATTATTGAGCTGCCACCCACTTGAAACAACAACTAGACACAACAATAGAGGTACCGATCCCCCTTTTTAGTGTTTTTTCCCCTTTTCCCTTTCACTATCAATAATACTAATACTTAATTGGAACCCATTTAATTATTTTTATTATTGTGATACATTCTAATATCTGCTAATTTCCATCTTGATCCAGTGGTGCCTCTCTATATAAGCTCACCCGTTGGGGATAGCTTTTTTATTATTTATCCCTATTCCATTACTGTTTATAGAGGCAGCCTTTTTTAAATTTAAATATAATATAATATATCTCCCTCTCGTTTTTGAACCTGAACTAATATGTCCCCTTTGAAATGTTTCTCAGAAAGGTCAGTCAGAAGATTGAACTATGAGATGATGGAAAATATTGATAATAGCAATAAGACCCCAGAGATAGATCAATTGAAAAAATGCTTCTATGACCTTTAGAATCTCTGTGGGATTGAAACCCGCCATTGGTGGGATCAAGTTACCCTACAGAGATATGTGGATGAACAACGCATCCCACGAGGCCTTAGACTATTTAAATCCTGCTCCTTTAAGGACGATCCACAATTTTTGGAATTGTGGAACAACACTCTAAATGGATGTTCGTTCTTAATGATGAAGCTTTTGATCAAACATCGCGAACAAAAAAGATTAATTATCAAAAAAGAAATCACTCTGATTCGTGATAAACTAGTGATGTTTGAATTCTTAGAGGGTTTTAGAGAATATGATGAATCCACAAATAAAAAAATAACTCAACATGAAAAGGGAATAGTTCAAACAAAAGATGAGAAATGGCAAAGAGATGAGACAGACTATAAACTGAATGAGATTAGAACATATAACCGTAAATTTAACAAG
Source organism: Limnodynastes dumerilii (assembly GCA_011038615.1). NCBI lineage: Eukaryota > Metazoa > Chordata > Amphibia > Anura > Limnodynastidae > Limnodynastes > Limnodynastes dumerilii. The sequence continues at coordinate 23,609 of WWET01003443.1, forward strand.
AGATTCTCCAACAATAAATCAAATGGATATAAATACAATAATGATAAGAAAAACACAAATAAGGGGAAAAAGAAAAAGAAAAAAGCAAATAACCCTAATGATAATAATGTGGGTAAGAACCAAAATGATGATATGGTAGACCACAGTAACCGGAAGAAAAATATGCATAGAAACAACAACAGTGAAAATTACAACTGTACTAACAATAAAAATAAAAACAAGAATAAAAATAAAAATAGTATGAGTAACAATGAAAATACTAATGAGAAATAACAAGAATAATGAAGAAATAGGTGCTAACATTATTAAAACTAATCAGGGCTTAGATAATAATAATCCAACATCCGAATCAAACAGTGAGAATTGTATAGAAACCACTGAAAGTAGCAGTAGAAATATAGAGATCCCTTTACATGAGAGGAGTCGCTTGAAGAGTCCCTGCCTCAATTACCCAACATCCCAAGAAGAGGATTACCTTAGACAGGGAACTAAACCAAAAATACAAACTAATCTTAGACAACATTTTTTAGAAAAAGGACATTGGAAAGACACAACAAAGAGAAAAAGAAAGGGAGAGGAACTAACAAACGTAGGGTCAATCAGATTGGACCCACCCAAAAGAGCAAGGGACTCCGATATAGAGGCTGTAGAGCAGGCTATAGAATACAACAAAAAAAAGAAAAATAGAGGTAATCACGCCAATAGAGGGATCTTCAACCTTTCAGACAGGAAACTTACTCACTCAGAACTAACTTTATTAGCGAAGGGCCTCACATTTGCCCCTACTAATAATTTTAACCTATTTGACCTTTTTATTGATCTCAATAAATTTGTGCGTCTTCTATGCAGAAAACGTTTTTTTTTCCCTTAAACAACAGAATAATAGGAAACCCCATAACAACTTCTATCTAAACGATGAACAGGATGAGATGGTTCTAGATTGCTTGGTATCCTTGTTGGATGAAGATAACCCTATTTTAAGTATAATTACATCACCTCAAAAACAGAGTAAACTAAAAAAGAAATCGGACTTCTATCCTTTACAATATAAAGGACCATTTATAGAAGCTTTCTATGAGTCTACTCTGGAGGATTTTTCGTCAACTGGGTAATAATTCCATCAAAATCAAGGATAATTTAAGAAAGGATGAAAGACTAGCTTTAAAAAGACTCATGAAAGATGAATATATTATCATAAAACCGGCCGATGGGGGTGGGGGGTATTGTTATTCAGGACAGGAAATATAAAATTCTATAAGGTTCTGCCACAAAACCCCTCCTCCCTATATCAAGAGAGGATGAAATCAATGTTACAGATTGCCCAAGCTGAGAGAGCCATTTCTAAGGATGAGTTCAACTTCATCTACATGCCATTTCCAATAACCCCCACTTATTATAACTTGCCTAAGATTCATAAGAGTCCCACAAATCCCCCGGACGACCCATCATTTCGGGGGTGGGCTCATTGACTACCAACCTCTCAGCCTTTGTGGATTCCATTCTACAACCACATGTCACTTCTCTAAAATCCCACATTAAGGATACGACACACTTCCTTCAAAAAATTAGAGAGATTGATTGGAATTCTCGGTATCTACTCCTGACATGTGACGTAGAATCATTATAAACGAACATTCCCCATCACCTGGGTGTTAAAGCAGTGAGAGATTTTCTATTGAGTGACAGAGATTTGGGCGATCAACGGCGTGAGTTTGTCTTAGAAGCTATTCTATTTATCCTACAACATAATTTCTTCCTATTCGATTCTAGGTACTATCTACAGGTGCATGGGACGACCATGGGTACCAAGTTCACGCCCAGTTTTGCCAACCTCTATATCGGCCACTTTGAACAGGAGTTCATTTGGAGTGGCCCTTTTAGCGCGAACTTAGTACTCTATGACCGTTATATAGATGACCTTTTCTTTGTATGGGATGGGGATCATGAGTCAGTTGTTGACTTCATTTCATATATTAACACCAACTCTTATGGCCTCAAATTTACCCATGAGATGAGTTCATCCCAAATCAATTTGCTTGATATTACTGTTTCAATCCAAGAAGGACTAATTACAACCAGCACAAAAAGCCAGTAGATTGCAACAACTTTCTCCATTATCGGAGTAATCATCTGAGTTCCTGGAACCAAAATATTCCAAAAGATCAACTACTCAGAATAAGGAGAAACTGTACAGAGTTTAACACCTTCTGTACCCAGGCCTCTGCTCTTCTTCAGTCTTTTAGAGACCAGGGGTATTCCGATTGGCTACTAGAGAAGGCTTTCAAAGAGGCCTCTGAAGTGCCACAAGAAAGTCTCTTGTTACCCTCAAATATGAGAAAATCTCATAAAAAACCATGTGATAAATTTAAAGATAAGAAATATTTCTACGTTTCTACGTCCCACCTGATAAAAACACACCTGCTCTTGATGAACCAGAAGATACTCAGCCTGTTCATCCATCAGATCAAATAAAGTTTATCTCACAATATAATCCCTTAAGCATGAAAATTAAACAAATTATTAAAACCAACTCTTCCATTTTGACTCTAGATGACACTTTAAAACTCTCCTCAATTGACGATATCGGTCTCGTTTTTAAAAAATCAAGAAATCTTCAAAATTTCTTGGTCTCTAGTCATTTTAAATCTGACAAGAGAGCGTGTATCCCACCCAGCAAGGACAAACACTTCCAAAGTACAAATGGTATTAATAGACCGTTGGCCCCTGGCTGTTTCAAATGTGGAAAGAAAAAATGCTCCACATGTGATTTTATCAGCCATGGATCAAATAACGTTCAATCTTTTCAAACTAAGGAAAAGTTTGCAATTAAAACCCATGTAAACTGTGAATCTACATTTATCATTTATATCATACAATGCGAATGTGGAATACAATATGTAGGCCGAACAACTAGGAAAGCGAAAATTCGCTTCCTTGAACATAAGAGGAATATAATAAAAGGCCTCAGAAAACATAGCTTATCATATCATTTTTTGAAATGTCAAAAAGGTAGCACCAATAACCTTTCCTTTACTATTATTGAGCAAATTCATAATACATCTAGAGGAGGTGACAGATTTAACATCCTGTGTAAAAGGGAGGCTTATTGGATTTATACTTTTAAAACCTTAACACCACATGGGCTCAATGATACTATAGAACTCAATAATATTTAGTATAATTAATAATATTTAGTTACATTTTTTAATTTTTTAAATGATTAATTTTTAGTCTAATTTTCATTCATTTTTTGATCTTTACCTAATTATTTATTTATATACAATCTCTTTTTATTTTGTTATCTGTATTTTTGTCCAGTACATTAATATAACACAAAATTATGAACTGGGCAATAATGATGATAATATATTTGATTACTTGAGTTATATTATTATCAAAATTGATACAATAGAATTATATATAAAAATTTCCCATTTTCAATAAGTAACATATTAAATGGGCATAGGAGTAGGTAACATCATGTTAGACAGGGTAATTATACCTGCCAATGATTCTCTCTTTATTAAAATGAGATTATTTATATTATTTATATTATTTGTAGTATATTAATTAGGCATTTAATTGGTCCATCTAAATATCTAGTTTACCCATTTATTATTTTTTATACTGCAATATATGATGATTTTTTACTATTTATTTATTTCTTCTTATTAATTAAATTATAACTGTTGATTCACCTTATGTTTACAGTCCATTTAAAGCAGCCCCCCCTTTTTTAGCTAATTTTCTGATATAGGTTTTGGGTACGATATATATTATATGAATACTGCATTTACCTATTAAGCCTAATATACAGTTCTCAGTGATTATAAGTTCTTATCTACCTTATATCTTTCTGTATCATCGTTTCACTACATAAACATACTGTGTTAGAAAAACAAAATGATACAAAAAGAGTTTAAATGATGATGGGTATCGCTTATGAGGAGTAAATAAAGAGCTATCTCTGCTTAATTCCGTCATCAGTAAGGACAGCTACAGATTGGCTACTGGACTGTTAAATACCCTTGGCACTTATTTCTTTCTAAGTTTCCTCTGAAGAAACCGCGTGAATCACAGAGAAACGCGTCAGGCCATTGTTTTATGAACACACTTTTAATTTGACATCCTAAATTCTGTGACCAGCATATCGGCTTATTCTGTACCCAATAAGGAGCCATCGTATAGGAATTTCTCCTACACTATCCGGCACCACTGAGATGACAGAATAAACACTGCGACTACCCTCTACCTCGTGGAACAAACAGCGTGCATAAAAACCCATTATTTTTCCGGAACAATAAGAAAAGGCGGCCGCCTCAGCAAATCGTGAGTTGTTACACTGTTTGGATTATTGACCTCTACATTGTGGAACTAGTAAAGACTCGAGACTTTCTATTACCTTGCGCTACATATAATTTAACATTTATACTTAGCCTCCTCCTACCCCTGATATAACTCTTACTCGCAAACGTAACACAAGAATATCAGCCCTATTTGGAACTACCGAGTGGAGAGGGCAACGTGCCGTCCCCTCCAGTTTAGTATAAATTTATTTAGGTATGCTATGGATTGTTAATAACTGTTTTACCTTTATTACATCAGGTGGCCATCCTGCATTGTCGGTCTAACTATTAGGATTACATTCACAATATATTGGTTGTGTTTTATATATTATTTTTAACCTTTTATATGTTGTTTCTTTGATTTTTATATATATTTATAAAATAGATTGACCTATCATATAATATTATATATATATATATAGTTTTTTGGTTCTTTTAAGGCGCTCATTTACTTTTCACTTTATAGTAGATACACAGTAGTCTACTAATTATTGAGCTGCCACCCACTTGAAACAACAACTAGACACAACAATAGAGGTACCGATCCCCCTTTTTAGTGTTTTTTCCCCTTTTCCCTTTCACTATCAATAATACTAATACTTAATTGGAACCCATTTAATTATTTTTATTATTGTGATACATTCTAATATCTGCTAATTTCCATCTTGATCCAGTGGTGCCTCTCTATATAAGCTCACCCGTTGGGGATAGCTTTTTTATTATTTATCCCTATTCCATTACTGTTTATAGAGGCAGCCTTTTTTAAATTTAAATATAATATAATATATCTCCCTCTCGTTTTTGAACCTGAACTAATATGTCCCCTTTGAAATGTTTCTCAGAAAGGTCAGTCAGAAGATTGAACTATGAGATGATGGAAAATATTGATAATAGCAATAAGACCCCAGAGATAGATCAATTGAAAAAATGCTTCTATGACCTTTAGAATCTCTGTGGGATTGAAACCCGCCATTGGTGGGATCAAGTTACCCTACAGAGATATGTGGATGAACAACGCATCCCACGAGGCCTTAGACTATTTAAATCCTGCTCCTTTAAGGACGATCCACAATTTTTGGAATTGTGGAACAACACTCTAAATGGATGTTCGTTCTTAATGATGAAGCTTTTGATCAAACATCGCGAACAAAAAAGATTAATTATCAAAAAAGAAATCACTCTGATTCGTGATAAACTAGTGATGTTTGAATTCTTAGAGGGTTTTAGAGAATATGATGAATCCACAAATAAAAAAATAACTCAACATGAAAAGGGAATAGTTCAAACAAAAGATGAGAAATGGCAAAGAGATGAGACAGACTATAAACTGAATGAGATTAGAACATATAACCGTAAATTTAACAAGAGATTCTCCAACAATAAATCAAATGGATATAAATACAATAATGATAAGAAAAACACAAATAAGGGGAAAAAGAAAAAGAAAAAAGCAAATAACCCTAATGATAATAATGTGGGTAAGAACCAAAATGATGATATGGTAGACCACAGTAACCGGAAGAAAAATATGCATAGAAACAACAACAGTGAAAATTACAACTGTACTAACAATAAAAATAAAAACAAGAATAAAAATAAAAATAGTATGAGTAACAATGAAAATACTAATGAGAAATAACAAGAATAATGAAGAAATAGGTGCTAACATTATTAAAACTAATCAGGGCTTAGATAATAATAATCCAACATCCGAATCAAACAGTGAGAATTGTATAGAAACCACTGAAAGTAGCAGTAGAAATATAGAGATCCCTTTACATGAGAGGAGTCGCTTGAAGAGTCCCTGCCTCAATTACCCAACATCCCAAGAAGAGGATTACCTTAGACAGGGAACTAAACCAAAAATACAAACTAATCTTAGACAACATTTTTTAGAAAAAGGACATTGGAAAGACACAACAAAGAGAAAAAGAAAGGGAGAGGAACTAACAAACGTAGGGTCAATCAGATTGGACCCACCCAAAAGAGCAAGGGACTCCGATATAGAGGCTGTAGAGCAGGCTATAGAATACAACAAAAAAAAGAAAAATAGAGGTAATCACGCCAATAGAGGGATCTTCAACCTTTCAGACAGGAAACTTACTCACTCAGAACTAACTTTATTAGCGAAGGGCCTCACATTTGCCCCTGCCCTGCTTCTGCCACAAATACACCAGCTAGACGTGGAGCCAGAACTAGGAGGGGAGAGTGACACGTTCCAGTTCAGTAAATATTAACCAATCTGTAAATAACATGCCTAAATAAATGTTTTTTATATGTAAACAGATTGGAATTGTTTATTCTTATTCTTCATTCAGGGAATATTTGTCCTGTAGCATTATTTTGTTGCGCTGTTACTCACACAATAGGCCTCATGAAACGCTCATAAGCATAGCGTATTTACGCCGGCGAACCTACGATGCACTCTCCCATAGGAACTCCGCTTGTTCGTACTTAGTTTTGCTTTCTTATGCCCAGCAAACCCTGCCCTAACTTTTCTGATCTTAACCGCGGGCGTCCGTAAGCTCATTGCCTGGTTACGATGCTTAGCACGCCCATACTTTACAATTTAAATGTCTCACCCCACCCTCGGTTCATAATTACGGTTTCGTATGGCAAGCACACACCCTCGAGCGTAAATACGAAGCTGTTATGATCAAGGCCCATACGCTCAGATTCTCAGACCGTAACATGAGTGTAACATCTGCCCTGCACATGTGCAGTAAGTACAAATGGCCAATTTTACGCTTACGACCGCCGTAAAAATGCAGAGGAGCATAGGTCTGGATCAGGCCCAATGAAACAGTTACATTGACAAACCAAAGCATTGGGCAAATAAAAATGTGTATGCTAAAAATAAAAATAAATGTCTGTGTTGTATTTATACTCACCTTTAAGAAGTTTAAGAAGCTGATTCACTGTACAATTTAGCCTTGTCATAGTCTGGATGATAACAAACTCTAAAATGAAAAACCCAAACAAAAATTAAAATAAATACATAATATGGCTATGATCACAGTTGGTTATGAATGTTAAGACTTACATGAAAAGGACCATAAAATAAGTTGTATGCCTGTCAACCGATGGTAACAGTAACCCTGCTTGCTCACTGTCTACTTCCAGAACATCTGGTCTTGGCTGATGTAAAGCTAAATCATGAAGCAGACAGCAAGCCAGCACAATATCTGCCACCTTTGCAGGGGAGTAGAGTAACACACCACCAGATTTATCAAGGCACCTAAACCTGGTTTTCAATAGGCCAAAGGTACGTTCTATCACTCCTCTAGTGCGCCTGCTGTGCAGGAGTTACAGGGTGCAGCAGAGGGGTCATCAGCCAGGAGCGACACCCATATCCTGTGTCCCTTAAAATGAGAATTAGAAAACAGAGATGTGTTTTCATTTATACATTCATGTACTGTATTAAGAAACATGTTAAGCATTTAATTAAACAATACAAACCCTTACCAAACAGCCATCCCTCAGGCATTTGTCCATTTTCAAATCTGGTGCAAAGAGATGACTGTCTCAGAATATAGGTGTCATAACAAGAGCCTGGATAACCAGCAAACACACCCATTATTCTCATGTTTGCATCACAGACCATCTGAACATTGAGGGAATGGTAATGATGGCGATAAATGAACAGATACGCTTTATTCTTAGGTGGTCTCAGCGCAGAGTGCAGTCTATCACTCCCAGTACATTGAGAAAAGCAGAGTGATTGTAGAAGGCCTCGCCACTGTGACTCCTGGCTGGGAAAGCAGATATATGTATGCAACACTTTAGCTAGTGCACTTAACACCTGAGACAAGTGACATGAAAGGGTCACCTGTGAAATTCCAATCACTCTTCCGGTCACAGACTGGAAGGAACCTGTGGCCATAAAGTGAATAGAGAACATTAATTTGTACAGCCAAGAAACTGCATGGGATCTTGATGTTGGTGGTTTTAAATCCCTCCTCACCTGTTCAGAAAGGCTCTGGAGGTTAGCACGGTTCAGATGAAACAGTTGCACAACCAGGCCAAAGGAACGCACTTGCCACGGTTTGTGTCCTCTCTGCGGAACCTGGGGATGTTCTTCCTCATCCACAGCAGACCTTGTTGTGCTCTCAAGAATTGAGGCAGCACACCTTATAAAAAGAGTGTGTTGCAAATTACCCACACAAGCCATCTTTCTAAATCTCACAATGTGAAGCAGCTGGGGATGCTTGTGTGGTGCTTTATAAAGGCTGCAGCATTTAAAGGAAGCCAAATAAAAGCAATTTGCTCAAAATTGGCAGCCTGAGGCACCTCTTTCAACTCTGGCGATTTTTGACCTATTTAGCAGCGATTTGAAGACAAAAGACCTTAGTAAATCCAACGCTTTGTATGTTCACCATGCTAAAAATCGCTCAAGCGTTTTAAAGTAATGCGATTTCTAAACACCTTAAACACATGCGATTTGAGAGTAAAAAAAAATTAGTAAATACTTTGATTTGAAAATCGACTTTAGTAAATCTGGCTCAAAGTGTACACAATAAGGAACTTTATTGATAAAAACAATGGGCCAGATCCAGAACAACGCTTGTGAGCGAATTTACGCATTGGCGGAGATGTAAAATCGCGTTTTGGTAAGTACTGCACATGCGCACCATAGAAAATACGCTCTGTAACGTAGCGTAAATGTGAACGTATGGGCCATTCACATATTTGTCGCGTAAATCCTTACGTGTGGGCATGCCAATTTTACGTGAGTCAAAAATACGTCTGAAATACGCTATGTAGGCAGGGGTTTCTATTTAAAGTGTACAGTATAGGTGTGCTTAGCTGCGTAAATACGTGTTGCTCATATGTACGTGAGCATATGACATCGGTTACTTGGGCAAAAGTTAAGGTAGGGTTTGGAAACCGAATCTCGGACAAAATACGTACATTCAAGGGGTGTGCCAAGGGGAGTGTATAGAAGGTACGCACGCGTAAATACGCTACGTAAGTAAACGTATTGCAAGCGGAGTTCTGGATCTACCCCAATGTCTCAATCTATATATAACCTCCTAAAGATATCCACTTCTTATAAAACAATGTTAAAAGGATGACAAATGTTGAAACAAATAAAGTCCCAGCTTGATTTAAATAAAAGTCTCAATGGTCTTTATGGAATAGATTCAAGATTCCAGGTTTGAACAGTCAATCCAAAATTTTGCTCCCAAACAGTCAGTGATGTGAACTTTTCTTAGCTTTTAAAAGGATTCCTCAAACAGTACTTCGTTTTGTCCAATACCAATCTCTGAATTTTATAACCGCCTTCTCCCTTGGATGGGGTAGGATCCCCCTAGGGGGAGAGTGCCTCAGGCAACTCCCCTGGAGGTAAGTAGTAAAAGGAACAGAGAGTGGAACAAATTTATAACAATATTTATTACAACATTAAAATCAGTTATAACAGGATAAAAAATACATTAAAACCAAAAGTAACAATAAGAGAGACCGGACTCGTACCTTTAAAAGATGGAATAAGAAACAACACAATGAACAGTTCGCCCCGCCGGGGGTGTTTGGAGAGTGCCGTGACCTGTACCTTTTCTTCAGCTGTCCAGTTTTTATCCTGGGACTTGCACATCTGCGAACTGATCATTCTGTTGTTTCTTATTCAATCTTTTAAAGGTACAAGTCCGGTCTCTCTTATTGTCACTGTTGGTTTTAATGTATTATTTTTATCCTGTTTCCGGACTAGCGCTGAGCTCGGTGAGTGCCAGTTTGCTCTGATCATACATCATGAGCCACCTTCTACTTTCCAACTAAAGCAACTTAGTGATGCTGTGGAGAAGCAAGGCAAGGAGCAAGGTCGGATTGTGCAATTTCCGCAGCAAAAAGGCCGTTTGGATTCCATTACAAACACAGAATGGAAGTTGCTCAATCAATTTATAGGTAAATGTAAACAGGTAAGAATAGGGGGGCTGATTCAGAGATGCAATTTCCACGGCACTTAGGTGCGTATATTTAAGATCCTAGAAAATTCGCAAAACTGCGCATGCGTAGTAATAGTGCAACGCCGTTAGCGTAGCGGTTAGGAGCGTAAGTTCGCTAAGAGCGTAGGTTTGAATCGCACGCAAACACTTAAGATCTTAAGTGCAGCGAATCTTTAAGATCTTAAGGATTTGCATGGAAATGGGCGGGGGGAGGCAGGGAAATGAGGGAAAGTGGGCGCGGGCTGACACTTAGGATCTTAAATGAACGCTCCCACGTCAGTTAAGATCCCAAATGACAGCGTATAGTTAGGGCAATTCAATGGTGGTCTAAGTTTAAGATCCACCGCTGTTTGCAAGGGGAGTGTCTGGTTTTGCAGTGGGCTGGAACCTGCTAAGATCTTAGCTAAGGTGCATATATTTGCGATCTTTTCGCAATCGCATCTCTGAATCAGCCCCCGGGCCTTTAGGAGGTTGTTGGAGGTATACTGTACCGCCTAGATATACTGCAGCTGGCAGTTATTGCACTTAATAGTTCTACCAAACTACAAACAAGCAGATATACAAAGAGAAGTGTGCAAAAACAATAACCTGCGCTGTAATCAATGTGACATGGGTCAGGGTTAAAAGAAATTATGTGTAGATAATCTGATTTTAGTCTCTTCTTATTTCAGGTTATGAAGTCCAGATATAAGATATCAAAGTCTTAATAATCAAGTATTTCTGATACACTGTTGTACACAATTTCCAATTTTCTTATGCAATCTAATAAATGTAGGTAAATCCAAGGATCTCAATAAACCTTAGTCCTCTACCTTAGTCCTCTAATAACACGATGTCACTTTGATACACTGTTGCAAGAAAGTTTCCAGTTTTTATGCAGTCTAATATAAGCAGATAAATCAGAGGATCTCAAATAGACCTTAGTACACTGTTGCAGTAAAGTTTCTAGTTACCATGCAGTTTAGCAAATGCAAATAGGTCAGAGGATCTCAAATAGACCTTTGTTTTCCACGATTGCAATATAATCCTGGTACATGGTTGCAGATAGTTTCCAGTTTTCTAAACAGTCTGATAAGCGCAGATAAATCAACAAGATCTCAAAAAACTTCAGTTCTCAAATATCGCAAAGTGATCTGAGTACAGTACCGTTCCTGGAGATCTTCTATGGTCAGTGTAGGGAGACGCCGGAAAGCAGTCTCACCCTCTGCCCGAGATGCGCTCCTGTTGTGCTGATAGTCGCGGGTGCTTCCTCGTAGATAGATGACTTTCAGTGCACGTGTCCTCTGCTCTTTGATACCCTCCGATCGGTTTCTGCTCCACAGGTGATGCTGATGAGTTCTTTCAAGTGCCGGATACGTTGATCTCTGTCCAGTAGCTTTGAAGAGGTGGTTTAGCAGCCTGTGGTAGCCGATTGCAAGTCTGGAGGCTCAGTGTTTATGAAAAAGAAAGAGACAATGGGCCGAATCCAGAACTACGTCCGTCTAAAAGACCGCATATACGCAATCTACGTATCGAAATGATACGCAGATTACATACAATAGCTACTACGCATGCGCAGTAGCTATTGTTTATTGAATTGCGTCCGTCTATGGGAGACGGATGTAGTTATGGATCCGGCCCAATGTTCCTATGGTGCAAATAAACGTTACACTTTCTTTTTTTCAAATAAAACACAGCAGGGTACTCACATAAAAATTGGACATTTAAAATATAAATGCCAATATCGCTTTTTACATAGGTGATACTCCGTATTGGGACCATATAAGTCCTGAACAGGCCAACGCGTTTAAACCCACACTGGGGGTCTTTATCAAGGCTGAATTGGAGTATAGATTAAGGAGTTGGGTTTATATACATTATATTCCCCTCCCCTGGGTATCACATGATTTAATAATTTCATAAAAAGCAAATAAAACATGAAAAATACATACAGCAGGTAATGTGAGCTGGAATATTTACCGCTGATGATCCACTTTTGCTGCGTTTGCGGAGTCCAAGTAACAGAGATGGACACGGTCGACACTACCCCGTCCACGAGGAGTTGTGGTTCGGTGTCCGCTGTTGACGGTACAGAGTCAACCGCTTAGTTACACGATGAAGTGGTCGCAGAAGGAAGCTTGTATCTCCGATGGTAATGCGGTCACAGCTTAAGTTTTCAAAGTCTGCTGTTAGAATGAGTATAGCGTGTGGAGAAGCTTGAACCGAATCAGAATATAACGGCAACGCGTTTCATCCCTTTGTAGGACTTTTTCAAGCCGTCATGGATTGCATATCATATATCCATTTCATCTCTGTTTTTGCTAATTTTTCTAAGGTATCATCCTTCCTCCAATGTCCAATTACTTTTTTTATCCCTAATATTTTAACGATTTCTTTAGTAGAGCATTGATGCTCTGCTTTGAAATGTGCTGATAGGGAGTGATTATCAAAACCTCTTTTTATGTTTCTCAAATGTTCCCCCCACCTTATTTTGAGGGGGCGTGAGGTTCTCCCTATATATTTTTTCTGGCAAGAGCACTCAATGAGATATATTACATTAGGGGTTATTATGGAGTATGTTGTACCTGTCTGAGTAGACTGGAAGGATGTTATTTTCCCTTCTTGATTGGTATGTGTATGGCATATTTTGCACGTACCACACTTATAAAATCCTTTGGATATAACTGTCCCTTGTTTAGATCGTTCCTCTCTGAAAGCACTTGCTGTTAACTTATCCCCCAAATTCTTGGCTTTTTTATATATGAATTTAGGTTTGTTGGGGATCATTTAAAAGGATATTCCAATTATCTCTTACCACTTTTTCAAAAATGTTATGGTCTGAATTGTTTTGTGTTATAAGGCTGACTGTTTGTTGGTTAGAGGTTATATCCTTTTCTTTGGGTATTAAGATTTCTTTTCTGTCTGTGTTGCGAATGGTTTCCAGGGATCTTTCTAATTCCTGTCTATTATAGCCCTTCTCTGCAAAGCGTTCTAACATATTTGTGGCTTGTGCCTCAAATTATATATGGTCTGTGCTGTTCTTTTTTGCCCTTCTGAATTCGTTAAATGGAACATTCTTTAGCCAGTTTTTGTGGTGACAGCTTGTTTGGAGAATGTATGAATTGCTGTCTGTGGGTTTGGTGTAAAGTTTTGTTTTAAATTGTTTATCTTCCACATATATGCTAGTATCAAGGAAATTCACTATAGTTTTACTTTTTTCAATAGTTAATTTAATATTCTTTTTCTTGTTGTTCAGGTAACTGCAAAACTCTTCTAAGATGTCTTCTGGGCCTGACCATATGAACAGGATGTCATCTATATAGCGGGTGTATAATTCTAGATATGACATCCAGTTATGGCCCTGCCATATGGTCTCAGCCTCCCATTTGGCCATGAAGAGATTCGCACCCATTGCAGTCCCCGTCTTCTGCATATAGAATTCCTTGTCAAAGAAAAAGTTATTATTTTTATGAATTCATTGTATGCCTTCCAAAATGAAGTTCTGTAGTTCTTCGGTCATACCTGAAATAAAGTGCTGTACAGAATCAATGCTTCTTGGTGTTCAATGATAGTGTAGAGGGAGAAGACATCTGCCATAACTAGAATTAACTCCTCCCTCCATATCATTTGTTTTATCTTTTTAATAACTTGAAGGCTGTCTTTGGTGTAGGCTGGAGTGTTCTGTACTAATGGTTGCAGTATGCAATCAATAAATTCAGATAGCCTTGCTGTCGCTTCTTGGTATGATAGTGTAGAGGGAGAAGACATCTGCCATAACTAGAATTAACTCCTCCCTCCATATCATTTGTTTTATCTTTTTAATTTAATAAAGGCTGTCTTTGGTGTAGGCTGGAGTGTTCTGTACTAATGGTTGCAGTATGCAATCAATAAATTCAGATAGCCTTGCTGT
>WWET01003443.1:40721-50903 GCA_011038615.1 Limnodynastes dumerilii
TCCAGTCCTGCTTGGTCCAGTCCTGCTTGGTCCAGTCCTGCTTGGTCCAGTCCTGCTTGGTCCAGTCCTGCTTGGTCCAGTCCTGCTTGGTCCAGTCCTGCTTGGTCCAGTCCTGCTTGGTCCAGTCCTGCTTGGTCCAGTCCTGCTTGGTCCAGTCCTGCTTGGTCCAGTCCTGCTTGGTCCAGTCCTGCTTGGTCCAGTCCTGCTTGGTCCAGTCCTGCTTGGTCCAGTCCTGCTTGGTCCAGTCCTGCTTGGTCCAGTCCTGCTTGGTCCAGTCCTGCTTGGTCCAGTCCTGCTTGGTCCAGTCCTGCTTGGTCCAGTCCTGCTTGGTCCAGTCCTGCTTGGTCCAGTCCTGCTTGGTCCAGTCCTGCTTGGTCCAGTCCTGCTTGGTCCAGTCCTGCTTGGTCCAGTCCTGCTTGGTCCAGTCCTGCTTGGTCCAGTCCTGCTTGGTCCAGTCCTGCTTGGTCCAGTCCTGCTTGGTCCAGTCCTGCTTGGTCCAGTCCTGCTTGGTCCAGTCCTGCTTGGTCCAGTCCTGCTTGGTCCAGTCCTGCTTGGTCCAGTCCTGCTTGGTCCAGTCCTGCTTGGTCCAGTCCTGCTTGGTCCAGTCCTGCTTGGTCCAGTCCTGCTTGGTCCAGTCCTGCTTGGTCCAGTCCTGCTTGGTCCAGTCCTGCTTGGTCCAGTCCTGCTTGGTCCAGTCCTGCTTGGTCCAGTCCTGCTTGGTCCAGTCCTGCTTGGTCCAGTCCTGCTTGGTCCAGTCCTGCTTGGTCCAGTCCTGCTTGGTCCAGTCCTGCTTGGTCCAGTCCTGCTTGGTCCAGTCCTGCTTGGTCCAGTCCTGCTTGGTCCAGTCCTGCTTGGTCCAGTAGTCCAGTGGTCCAGTCCTGTTGGTCCAGTCCTGCTTGGTCCAGTCCTGCTTGGTCCAGTCCTGCTTGGTCCAGTACAGAGTTCCAGTTCCGTCGGTCCAGTCAAGAGGTCCAGTTCCGTCGGTCCAGTCCTGTTGGTCCAGTCCTGTTGGTCCAGTCCTGTGGTTCAGTCTGGAGGTCCAGTCCTGAGGTTCCGTCCTGAGGTCCAGTCCTAAGGTCCAGTCCTGAGTTCCAGTCCTGCAGTCCAGTTGGTTCAACCCTGCTGACATCAGTTCTGCTAACTCCAGTCCCGCTGACTCCAGCCCTGCTGACTCCACCTCCACAGTACCTACTCAATCCTACCACCGACTCCACAGTACCTGTTGTCTGGATTCACCATACCCAACTCTACCACCAACTCTACAGCATCTGCTTTCCGGATTCACCTTATCATCACTCTACAGTTTATTCCGCCCGGACTTTATTGCTACATCTACCCAAGGGTAGCCTCCTGCTACTACTACCCTCATCCAGCAGGGTGTACCCCTGTTCACGGACTTTTGCTTTATCCCAGTGCCCATCCAATCCCCTTGGTCTCCCTGCACCTCCAGATTCATAGACTATTGTTTTATTCATTTCCTGTATGCACCCGTCCTTCATTAAACCAGCTCACTTCCAATTCCAGCTATCTCAGTTGTATTCATCTCTGACACCCGGGACAGATCCCAAACACCCCTTGAACGTGACAACACCATGATTTTCAAATGCTCATTAAAATGTTGTAGATAACCTCCTTTAACCAAAAAGAAAAATGTATTTTTAATTTAGACAATTTAAGTTAATTTTATTAAACTTATTTACCAATAGTTATACTTTATAAAATCATGATCATCTTACCAACATCCGTGGTACTTTTTACAGTCCACATCCACAATGTTAATTGATATGAGCAGTTCACTTATTTGTTTTCCGTTAGAATCAAAATACTTTCTGAAAGACTAAAATAACAATAAGAAAACACAAATATAATTATCAGCTGTTTCTTAAATTACAATATTGTTTTATCATGAAATTTAATCATCATTTCTCACCATAATGTGTGGTACAATTTTCTTCCCACATCCAAATTTACGATTCTCATGACATGTGACACCATGTATATCAGTAGCTGCTTTAATCATAGGCAAACATTGTAGATAACCTCCTAGAACAAAAAAAGATAGCTTAATTTCCAATTTACTAAATTAATGTTATTTTTACAAAGCTTTTTTAACAATACTTATGCATTATAATATTTTAAAATTCTTACCAGCATCCGTGGTAGTTTGTTCCTCCCACATCCACAATGTCCATCTTCCTGCATCCTTAAATTGTACATTACATGGTGTGCGAGGGCACTTAGATAATCCTGCACACTATGTTCACTTTGGTGTGCCACAATCTCACGTATAGCCCGTCTTCTCTCAGCATTGTGGTGTCTTGGTGGAGTCTTTGGAATTTTCCTCATACATTTAGTGATCTGAATTTCAGTGATCTTTTGTTCATTATGAAATTCCTAAAAAATGTTGTATACTCCAGGTTTTTGCTGTCCCACAACAGTGTTCCGACGCCTGTGCCATCCCTCGATTTTATTCTGAGTTCTAGGGATTCCAAAGGTTTCATTGTCATAAACGGACCACAAGCTTGGTGGGAAAATCGGATTAGGTCTGGAAGCGGACCTTGTACCTGGTTGTTCTTTGCACTCCCAAAACATATGTGTCCTGGAAGTATTGTACCAAGGGATCCGCTTCAGGTGGCATAAGAGTCTTAAGTTGCTTAAAGGCGGCAGGAATTTCAGCTGCAGGAAGGAATGTTAGCGCTTGCCATTTCCTGCATTGATCCGCAAAAACATTAACCAAACCATATTTTGCGTAAAGTCCTTTTCGCCTGTATGGTCCTATATATGTTCTGTCCGAAGTGAAAATAACAGCATTTTTGTGCAGGATTTTCAAACACATCAGCAGACGCGGTAAGAGCAGCTTTTTCAAAATCAGTAATAATAAACTGTAGAGTCAATTCCACGTTCAAGTCCGAAGCGTAATCCTATAGAACTTTGTATAGCATTCAATGTTCTTTCTGGATAAAAGTCCATAAACCAATGGTACAACCCTTTGGTATGCCTCATCAGTTCTGACAGGTGCATGAATGGTGTATATCTGCCAAAACACTTCTGGTGCTGTTTTATACGTGCCATCCATTAACCAGTATGGTGCCTCAGCTAGCTTCTCCAAGTTTTGTTTTGTGGCAAATAAAAGTGTCCTTTCATTGTCCCACGCTGAGTCTCTACCCAAAAATTGCATGCCATCAGTCTTACGTAAATTTTCGGGTACATCAATGTCCATTAGAGAAGTTGTCTCTGCAGGACCTTCATCTCTCCTTGCCTTTCTAATGATTTGTCTCATGGCATCTCGATTAGGCAGGTGAACGGCACTTGTACTTGGTAGGGATGACTGGACCGATTGAATTATTTGCGCAGGAGTGTCAGCTGTCTCCATGGCTTTTCGTTTTAGACTTGCTCGTGCTTCCAGTATCACAGTCTTTTGCAGTTCCAGGAAATGAACGTGCTCTTTCAGAACTGCATTCCGAAGTACATGCTCTCCGTTAATAATGTCTGTTGTTGCTCGAACTGGACAACTGAATCGAGCTTTATCCACAAAGGCCCAGTAGACGACATCTCTCACTGCCTTGTTTTTGCTGAACAAAAATCCATTTATGTTCAGCTGCATCTGGCCTTTTCTTGAAGGTACAAGTTTGATAGTATATTCGGCCATGTTTTGTAGAATAATGAAAGTATAAAAACAAAATAAAGAAATCTGAATCCGAAGGTATAAAGTCTCTCAAATCCAAAATAGGTTGTCTGAAGTCCAAGGGATCGAGTGTTCCAAGGTATAGTTTTCCGCTATTCCAAGGTATACAGTCTCTCAAATCCAAGGTATCAGAAAAGTGCAAATCCGAGGTGTAGATTTTCGAAATCCAAAAGTAAGTAAATACAGTATCGCAATCCAAAATGATAGAATCAATTCTGCTTTGTTGTAGCCGTGCTTGTACTTTTATGCAGGACAATATGCTAATTATTTATATTGTAACGTTTCTGTTATCCAATCGAAATGTATGTTGCACTTCAAAGAAACCTTTGTATCTTTTTCTACTGCAGAGACACAAATATAAATAAAGCAATGGCCTTTATTTAATGTAATTGTGTATTTAAATATGTTATGTACTATTGTCTATTACTTGGCGCCTGTATATGTCATGCATTGTTAAAATAATTTACAGCTAGGCTCAGCATCTTCTGTTGTCCCTAAAAATGAATTTGACAATTGCTGCATATTCCAGTATTTTGTATATTACAAAATATTGTTAGTGGCTCTGCTTTATGACTTCGCTTTTTGACGAACTCAGCTTAGTAAATATGTCCCGCTATAGAATCACTCACAGTCGTGTATTGAGAAGTGTGTACATGTGCCTGTCAGCAAACACAGCTATGATATTGGTCATTGAGTGTACAATTTCATGCTGACCGATCTCATGTGAGTTTACATTACAGTGGCTCTGTTTTCTGAATTCGCTTTTTGACGAACTCAGCTTAGTAAATATGTCCCGCTATAGAATCACTCACAATCGTGTATTGAGAAGTGTGTACATGTGCCTGTCAGCAAACACAGCTATGATATTGGTCATTGAATGTCCAATTTCATGCTGACTGATCTCATGTGAGTTTGCATTACAGTGGCTCTGTTTTCTGAATTCGCTTTTTGACAAACTCAGCTTAGTAAATATGTCCCGCTATAGAATCACTCACAATCGTCTTTTGAGAAGTGTGTACAAGTGCCTGTCAGCAAACACAGCTATGATATCGGTCATTGAGTGTACAATTTCATGTTGACCGATCTCATGTGAGTTTGCATTACAGTGGCTCTGCTTTTTGACTTTGCTTTTTGATGAACTCAGCTTAGTAAATATGTCCCGCTATAGAATCACTCACAATCGTGTATTGAGAAGTGTGTACATGTGCCTGTCAGCAAACACAGCTATGATATTGGTCATTGAGTGTCCAATTTCATGCTGACTGATCTCATGTGAGTTTGCATTACAGTGGCTCTGTTTTCTGAATTCGCTTTTTGACGAACTCAGCTTAGTAAATATGTCCCGCTATAGAATCACTCACAATCGTCTATTGAGAAGTGTGTAGAAGTGCCTGTCAGCAAACACAGCTATGATATCGGCCATTGAGTGTACAATTTCATGCTGACCGATCTCATGTGAGTTTGCATTACAGTGGCTCTGCTTTCTGACTTCGCTTTTTGACAAACTCAGCTTAGTAAATATGTCCCGCTATAGAATCACTCACAATCGTCTATTGAGGAGTGTGTACATGTGCCTGTCAGCAAACACAGCTATGATATCATTCATTGACTGTACAATCTCATTCAGATCTATTTTTATGTGTGTCTGCAATACACTGGCTAAGCTTTGAAACATCGCTTTCTGACAAACGCAACTTAGTTAACATGTGCCGCTATAAAATCACTGGCAATCCTGCATAGAGAAATGTGTACAAGTGCTTGTCATCAAACAGAGCTATGATATAGTTAATTGACTGTACAATCTCATTCAGATCGATTTTATGTGTGTCTGCATCACAGTGTGACAGCTCTGAAACAACGGTTTGTGACGAACGCACTTAGTCAATATGTCCCGCTATGGAAACACTGCCAATCGTGTATTGAGAAGTGTGTACAAGTCCATGTCAGCTAACACATCGATGATATCAGTAATTGAGTGTACAATTTCCTTAGGACCGATGACATGTGCTTTTGCATTACTGTTGCGCTGCTTTATAACGTCGCTTTTTGACGAACGCAGCTTTGTACATATGTCACGCTATACAATCACTGCTACTAGTGTATTTATAAGTGGGTACAATTCCCTATCAGCGAACACATCTATGATATCATCATTTGGTGTCAATTGTCATGATGACCGATGTCATGTGTGTGTTTTGCATTACAGTGGCTCAGCTTTATAACTTGTCTTTTGTTGGAACGCAGCTTTGCAAATATGTGTCGCTATGCAATAACTGTCAGTAGTGTTTTCTGAACTATGTACATGTGTCTGTTTGCACAAAATTATACAGTTATGTATTTATTGTGTTCAACAAGCTATATATATCTATATCTATATATATATATATATATATATATATATATATGGAACATATATCCGCCAGAGATGCGTCGTCGTCTTTTTGGTGAAGAGAAGAGAGGAGGCTGCTGCTATATGTGGCAGCCACTTCTAAGAAAGCCATTCTATCTCAATAGGTTGGACCAGATTCTCCAACATTAGTTATGGTCACGTCTAGACTGAACTTTCTCTTTCAGATGGATTGGGTTGAAGTTTGTTATAGTAAGGAACAACGGACAAATGCATTTTTTAACATATGGTTGCCGTTTGTTGTTAGTTTACCCAATAACACCAAAGACCTATTATTCAAATGCTTCCAGTCTACCACATGGTACCATCAAGAAACGTTAACAACTAATGACCCTTTTCAGCGACATGTTTGATTGATAGTATATTATGACCTCTATATACCATTTTGCTGTTTATCTATACTCTACAGTTTCAGCCACCTAGATGAAAACAAAGTATTTCCTTGTGACCTCTGTACCTCTATGTGACACATTGTACTTTGCTTTAAATACCTGTTATGTACGCATACCTGTATGTACTGAATTTGAAATTCTAAGAAAGAAGATTTAAAAAAAAAAAGCACAGCTTACACACTCATGTAATTTCGTATGTCCTTCAATTGTATAATTACATCTGCCAGTTCTAATTATATTTTAAATGGCAGACACAATGTCCGTGTCTTCGGAAATATTACTTTATCCCTGACTTAGTAAAAAATCAGATCACATATGGTGATGTGATTACAGCTGCAGACATTTACACCTGGAGACATAGATAAATACGTTTAGACTTTCAGACCTTCCGAGCAGGCTAATTCAGAAAGGCATTGTCTACATATTATAAATGTTGTTTAATACAATAGTAATTTTATCAATCCATACATCATGTTATGAAACAAATATTTCTTTCTTTCTTCACAAATATTTACATAGAAACATAGAAACATAGAAAGTGACGGCAGATAAGAGCCACATGGCCCATCTAGTCTGCCCATTTGTTTATTGAAAACTATACTGACCCTAGACCCTATTTACCCTCAATTGGGGTTACAATTTAGGATACCCTTATATTTATCCCAAGCATGTTTAAATTGTTCTACTGTATTGGCCTCAACCACCTCAGATGGGAGAATATTCCATTTATCTATCACCCTTTCAGTGAAGTAATTTTTCCGCACATTTCCTTTGAATCTACCATTTCTGTATATAAAATTTTTACATAGTTTTTTACATAGTTCAAGAGGTATACATAAGGCAGTCCAACATGTATGATAGCGTCTCTGTCCTTTTCAATGTTCATTTTTATGTGTTATTTAGTAAGGTTATGCTATACCTAAAATAAGTACCTATCGTGTATTGACAATTGTGTGCATGTGCCTGTCAGCAAAGACAGAGCTATGTAATCGGTAATAGAGTGTACAAATTCATGCAGAATGATTTCATGTGTGTTTACATGACAGTGGCTCAGCTAGATCATTTCCTAATTTTACGAGCACAGCTTACAAAAAAATGTCCCAATATACATATATTCCTTGTTTATAATTATGGATATTAAATTGTAGATAAACTTCGCTATTAAATAGTGGCAATACTAGAAAATATTTACTATGAAAAATATCTATCATAACTTTGTTTTCAAAGTGAAACTGCTTAGTAAACATGTGACGAGTTTTTTGGAGTAAATAATGGATAAAGTTTAAAGTAATTATCCACATTTTCTTAATCTTATTTTATAAAATGATTGTGTTATCCATACAAAAATCTTGTTTGTAAAGTATTAAAATTTGCTATTTTATGCATGGTTATTTTGTTTCTATATTTTGGAAAATAGTAAAACTTGTCTACAGAATTAGGAATGCCAGTTTAAAATCTATTACATTTGGCAGACACTATGTCTGTTTGTAAATTTAAAGTGCTCAGAATGACTGTTACGGGGATGTAGGTCCAGAGGATTGTGGTTCTGGATATGTAGGTGGGGGAGGAGGTGGAGAGTGCGCCCTAAAATCATCCCTTTGCCTATATTCCTCCAATTGCCTCATAAGGATAAATTGTACTAATCCTTGCTAGAACCCCAACAAATTTCAGACACCTTTTTAGAATATTACAAACACCTCTATGACCAAGCCCCAGACAATTTTCATCAAGGGGTAAAATTTCTGAAGGAAGCAGGTCTTCGCAAGCTGACTGAGGCTGAGAGGCAACTGCTATCAGCACCAGTCTCTGATAGGGAAGTTAAAAAAATTATATCCACCCTACCGAATTACAAAACTCCTGGCCCTGACGGCCTATCGGCCGAATATTATAAAATTCTTTCTGATCATCTAGTCCCACACCTGGTCACGCTATATAATTCCATCTTGGAGGGTAATGTGGCACCGCCAGATTTCAATACAGCAAGAATTATAGTGCTCCCCAAACCAAACAAAGATCCCACTCTGGTCCAGTCTTACAGACCTATCTCATTATTAAACCAGGATATAAAAATTTTCACCAAATTGATTGCCCTCAGACTTCAAACTATCCTCCCAACATTACTACATTCCGCTCAAAAAGGTTTTATCAAAGGCAGATACTCAGTGCAAAATATCCGTCAATTAATTGCAGCCATGACCCGTACACACCAACAAAAGGAAAAAACAAATATTGTCGTTAGTCTTGATGCAGATAAAGCATTCGACCGCATTTCCTGGGAACATTTGGTGCGTATAATTAAATTTCAGCACTTCGGTCCTACGTTTCTGCGTATTTTTAAGGCAATATATGATCAACCACGGGCCTACTTAACAATCAATAATTTAAACACACAGTCCTTTGTGTTAAGGAGGGGTACACGACAGGGATGCCCCCTGTCCCCCCTCCTTTTTAACATCGCTTTAGATCCTCTATTGAGACATTTAGAAAACATAAAGGACTGGAGAGGCATAAAGATAGGCAATAATGAGCTAAAACTAGCCGCATTTGCGGATGACATACTCCTTTATGTACATAATGCTAAGACTGCTGTTCCCCATATTTTGGAAAAATTGGATAACTATAAATTGGTCTCAGGGTTTACGGTTAATCTAACCAAGACTGAAGCCATGGCTTTTTATCCAGATGGCCGACAGGGATGGGGCAAACAATTTCCCTTTAAATGGTCAGTTCACACACTTAAATACCTGGGACTTAACATCCCTAACCATCCATCACAAATCTATGCAGCAAACATCCCCCGTATCATCAACAAAACTATAACGGAATTGAGATCATGGCAACACCTACCATTATCCTTTCTAGGTAGGTGCCACTTAATTAAAATGATCAGTTTCCCTAGGTTACTCTACACCATACAAATGTTACCAGTCCTATTTAATAAACAGGACCTCCAGGCCCTGGATCGCAGCTTCCAAAAATTTATATGGGCAGGGAAACGTCCTAGAACGTCATTGTTAAAGCTCCAGCAGCCCCCACAGTTAGGAGGGGTTAACCTTCCCTGTATAAGGGACTATAATCTGGCAGCTCTCTATAGGTATGCCACACACTGGATCAAAAATAGCAATATGTACACTAACTGTTCCGTAGAACAGGCATTCTGCCCCAACATCAATCTAGTGGCTTTACTACATGCTCAACCTAGCAAAATCCTAGGAGAAATCAAGGAAAACCCCTTGTTATATCCTACTTTCAAGGTGTGGAGACTAGTTCGAAAGCGGTTTAGGGTGTCCTACATTATTCGCCCTTTCTCCCACTTAGACATAACCCAGACTTTCAACAAGGCGAGGCTTCCTTCATATTCCAACGGTGGGAATGTCAAGGTTTACGTCTGATTACACACTTCTTGAACCCAGCTTCAAACACTGTATACACTTACAGCCAATTAAAGGACAAATTCCCGAATATACCAGTCCCATGGTTTGCTTATCTCCAGATATCCAGTTATATTAATAAGGTAATGACCCATCTCCATTTGGCAGACAGAGAATTTGAGCTTGATGGTGTGTTGCGGCGCTCCCTCCCTAATAATGTGTCCACTTCGTTAATTTATTCATACATACGTTATAGAGTGAACCCAGAGACTACCAGAGAAGGTATGGGAAAATGGGTGGACTGTTTACCACATTTGACACTCTCTG